>SNQJ01S0008828.1:44603-57272 GCA_010110895.2 Picea sitchensis | reverse complement strand
TGGCCTTGGTCATTGTACATGTGGTTCAGAGATTACAACATTATATCTTACTTTGAAAAGTTACTATCTTGGTTGCGGATATCAATCCATTTAAATATGTCCTCACCAGGTGTATCATAGGGGGGGAATACAATAAGTGGATTTTTATCGCTAGGGGGGGCAAAGTCTAAGAAATCGCTAGTTTTTACCGAATTGATATTGAACTTCCCTTGACTAGATGAGGACATTTTTCATGATGATTTGTTCACGGATGAACATATTCTCCTTATCTCATATTTGAACCCCTGGTATGTAGACATTTTTATCTATGTTCAAACCTTGAAGCTACCCCATCATACGTCAAGAGACTATCGATGACGTATACATCATCAGGCTAAAAACTACCTTATTATCGACAACATTTTGTATCATTATGGGGTAGATAATATTTTACGTTGTTGCTTGAATCACGGGGAAGATGAGGTTGTTCTCAATGAATGTCACAGTGGGGAATGTGTTGGTCATTTATTGGGGCTTGTGATAGCCCAAAATATATTGCGATCTGGTTATTTTTGGTGGTCAATTTTTAAAGATTGCATTGAAGCGGTCAAGAAGTGTCACCCTTTCTAGGTGTTTGCTTGGAAAATGCACTCACAACCAGCCGCTCTTCACCCATTCTTCATCACCGGTCTCTTCACCAATTGGGGGCTATATTTTATGGGTTCTAACCCAACCTCAGTTGGGGAGCACCAACATATTATGATGGTTGTGGATTATTTTACTAAATGGGAAAAGGCCATGCCTTCCGTTAAATCCTATGGTAAGACTGCGACATTCTTCATGTTCAACCAAATTGTATTCTAATTCACAATCCCAAGAGAGTTTATCACTCATCATGGCAGTCAATGTCAGAATGAAATGATGTAATATTTAGCATCAAAAATAGGGTTTGAGCATGGTCATTCTACCCCTAACTATCCCTAGGAAAATGGACAGGTAGAGGCAGTGAATAAATCTATCAAGTCTATTTATTTTTTAAATGTAAGTCGAAGAAAATATTACTAGCATATGATTCTTTACCTTGCACTTTGTACATACCAAACCATGGTAAATACTTCCATTTGTTTCTCTCCTTTTCAGTTACTACATGGCATGGAGTCAATTCTCCCAATTGAATGTGAAATCCCTTCCCTTAAGTTCGCAATTGAGCTCCTACCTGACACATCCGATCTTGAATAACGCCTCATGCTCTTGGAGTGCCTCGATGATTAGTGTTGATATGAGTCTATAGCTATGGAAGAGAATAAACCATGTGTTAAGGTTCAATATGATAAGTTTGTTTTTCCCCGACTGTACACTGAAGGTGACTTGGATCTCCTTTATGACAAAGCCAAAGAACCACTGGGGGAAAGTAAATTCAATCCCACTTGGCACTATCCTTATATCGTGCGATGTGTCTTAGAGAAAGGATCCTAAAAATTAGAATATGAAGAAGGGAATATGTTGTATGAGCCATGAAATGGGATCTACCTTAAAAGGTATTACACTTGATCCCTCAAACTTGGGCGTGACCTTTGTATACTAGTGTATCTTAGTGTATATACTTCTTTCTCATTTCCTTTGTGTCATTAGCTTTCTTATCAATTTTTCCCTTGTTTAGAGCATGTCAATGGAATCATCGGTTTACTTAGGATTTGTGGACAGTGCCATTCATCATAAGCGGAACATGGCTACCACCACTTGGGTCATTTACTCATGTGAGGGCCAACTAGTGTATTTAGCTGTTGATTGTCTAGAGCCATCAACGAATAATGTGGTTGAGTATAGCGCCATTATAGATCTATTACATGACACCATTTCAAATGGTTTTTGATTTGTAGAAGTTCACCTGGACTCCTGGTTAGTCATATGTCAGTTGAATGATAGTTACCATGTGTGAGATCCTACTCTTCTCTGTCGATTCCTACAGGTATGAATTTTGGAATGATACTTTGATTTTCTTACTAATAATCAAATCCATAAAAGTTTTAATCATGTATCTAATGCATATGCTAATTATATTTTAGATTTCCATTTGTCACATAACTAGGTAAAGAAAATAAATTCATACATTTACACATTATAACATATATAAGTAAAGCTGAAGACCATTTTTTTTATATTTCATCCTTTCAAGTTCAAAAAATATGGTGTCATAGTACAAAATGGGACTCACACCCTCAAAATACATATATGGCGAGTATATAGCATGACCATGGCATGTACACTTGTGGTTCTAGATGTGTATCATGATAGCACACTACAATGTTTGCAAGACGTCGGAAGAGTCGCACCCACACAAGGGGTACCCCTAGAACCTGTCGATGCATTGGCTCTGGAAGATCGTCCATTTGAACCATAGGAATCATGTGCGTCAATCTAGACAAGCTCCCTTGCGCATTCTATAGCACTCTTTTCATGTCCCCATTGTTATAGGAGAATCCCCCTGCAGACAAGTGGATTTCCTCTTGGATACTAGACCCATATAACCAATACATAAAGGTGCTAATGTGGACACTGACATTCCCTTTCATGAAGCTAAAATATTAAAGGAAGAAGAAATAAAGGTAAATACCTTTACCGACATTTTTCCTTGTTGGATTTAGGCTGATCTTGATCTCCAATTTCTTCAGAAGGTCCTGCAATACAATGAGAAAAAACAATGAAACATCATTCCTACTCTACCATGATTAGCTTCATAATATATATATCAAAAGAAACAAGTTCATGAAACATACACAAACTTAAAGGAAGTAGGCCAAGCACATATTTATATTAATGAAAACAAAGCAAAGTGCTTACAACCATGATGTAGATGCAGTAGCTTCACCAAGCTCTCTTTTTCCATACCCTTTGCTCAAATGATCCACCAATAGAATTCTTGTAAATTCACTGATATCTTCCTTATGAGATCATAAGTTTGATTCCTTGCTATTTCTCCATGTCCCTTTCACCATGAGAGGCCTCCTTATGAAATCTTGGAGAGGCCTAACCACCTTAGAGATTCTTGGGATAGGTTGAGGATATTTCTCCATCAGTTGTGGATCCTCCCTAAGATCCATCCTTGACTTAAGATTTGAATCCAAAAAACTCCAGAGATGAGGGGGTTTTTCCCTAATTTTCCTCAACATTCAAAGATTCCCTCAAACAGACCAGCGCTCCCCCAAAAGGGTACACAGAACATTGGAACTCTCCCCCAAAGAAGGGTAGAGAGAGTTGGCACTCCCTAACAGTCGGCAGGGGAGTGATGCCCAAAATTCTCTCAGAAAATCCTAGTGCTCCCCCAGAAGGGGTCACAAAGTGACACAACCCTCCCCCAAAGGAGGCTAGGGAGTGTTATCACTCCCTGATAGTGGGTAGGGGAGTTCTTCTCTTCAAAGTTCATTTTTATGTTGTTTTCTCAATGGAAAAAACTTTGTATTCCTCATCAGATGTTTTCTCCTTATAAAACTAGTCTTTGAAGGTGTCTTATGTGTCCTTATGATTTTGTTAGAGACACAACATAGGCAATATGGAAATATGATGTTTGTGAAACTTGCGACAATAGTAATGATGACAATGGTTCATCATTGAAGTGAGTAATTTTGATGTGTAATAGATTCCCCCCCAAAGTGCAAAGTTAGAAGATGAGAATTGATGATTGAAGTACTTTGTATAATTTTCCAAGAAAGGTTACAGATGCAGAGAACCTGGTAGAAGATGCACACAAGCCTCAAACAAATATTATGACATGTTCCAAACCCAAGGTAGGCATACCTATGCTTGGGTGATAAAGACTTACAAGGTATGGCCTCCATAAAATATACTGCGGATCCATAATTGTATTAACAAAAATGTATAGCCACCCAAGATATAATGTGGATCTATATTCTCATGACATGAACTGATCGTACCCATGAAAAATACATAGTGGATCTATGATACAACAATACATAGCCATGGACCAATACAAAGTGGATCTATGTGACAGTATATGTGTGAATGTTCAAAAGAAACTTCGTCGCAACATGGACAAAGTACATATAAGAGTGATGACTTAACCCAGGGTCTTCTTACCGATCCCAATGTAGTATGAATATAACCATGTGCATAGATGTCTTGACGTTGAACATGGAAGAAACCACTTGATTACCAATCAATTTGGTAAACCGTTAACAAGCGCGAGGGAAATCACCATTGATGTCAATGATTCCCAAGGTACTCTAGTACATTCCAACGAATGTGAATGGATGATCTGAAGTCAAACATATGTGGAATCATTTGATTAGAGGTCAATGATGTAAACCTACTGTCGGACATGAAGAGGCCTGCCATTGAGGCATGTAGGTCCCAAGATACTAATCGGTTTCTAAGTCTAGCTCCCGGATAATGTGTTGAAGTCGATAGGAATAGACTCGTCGAAGGAGGGCCTTGGTGTATCCCCCATCATCGACTTGAAACTGACACATAGATGTAATTGGTGGATCAAATGAACATGGACTGACATGGGTATTGAAAAAAAAAATTGTGATGGTTGACTCTTGAGGCAGATACTCCCCTTGAGCACTGAGGCAAGACACCAGAAACTTGACATGGACCAAAACTTGATAATGCAGTGGATACTGTGACTTTCGTCGAGTGACCCAAAGGAGTAAGGAAACTCAGAGGATTGGTTCAGTGTAGAGGTTCAGTGGATTAAAATGTGTGCAAATATAAAATGTTGTGTCCAAGGGAGACTATAAGAGTTACAGGTAATGTTCTCAAAAACTGCTTAGATTACTTCCTTCAATTTTTTCCCCCATCTAGATAGACGAGTACCTCTTTTTGGTTTAACAAGATCAAGGAGGATAAAACATGCTCGATATAACTCACCTTCAGTAAGTCTCTCTTCCTTTGTTTAATGAACTAGAAGAAGTAAGGGTTTGGTCCCATATGGGCCCTTCAATGCATGCTTTTTTTCACAAGTCCAGATAAGGTAAACTCGCTGATTTTTAATGTTTAGAGAGTCTAAAAAGAACTTAAAGACAACTCCATGATTGTCCTTTTTTGTAATTTTAGTCTCGCGAGGCTGAAAAAGAGATAAATTATCACTTGAAAGATGCCCTTTCAAACCTTTTAACGAGTGGGAAAGGAAACAAGATCACTCGGCAATATTTTCACGATTAGAGAGTCTAAAAAGAGATTAAAGACTATCCAGGGGGTTCCTTTTTCATATAACCTTTACGAGTCTAAAAAAGTGATAAAATTATACTCGGTTACACTCTCATGTTTTTTCGAGCACAAGAAAGAACAAAGAGTAAGCTCATCATTGGTTTCATTTTGAAACAAGCTTGAAACAAAATTAAACTATACTTGTAAATTCCCAACGTAATTTCCAAAGGTTAGGATACCCATGGATGGTTGGTACCTAAATCTAGAATGATCATCAAAGGCTAGAGACATGCCCCCCAAACTTCAATTCATTCACCCTCATTGAGGTTGTCACCAATTTATGTACTAGATGGAGAAAAAGGATAAGGGTGGATGAAACGAAGGTTCAAATACGAGACCTAATGAAAGACTCGACTCGACATCTATGAGATCTGGCGAAAGACTCGACTTGATAGGAGAGGTGACTATTTCATTTTTTAACGAGCTTGTCATAGGAAAAGAACTATATTCAAGGTTCTGGGTTCAATCCCCATATTTTTGTTTTATTTTTTAATGATCTTGCTACAGAGAGGAAAAACTATGCTCATGACCTCTGTTTCATTTTTTAATGAGATTTCCACAGAGAGGAAAACTATGCTCATAACCTCTGTTTCATTTTTTAATGAGCTTTCCACAGAGAAGAGAAATTATGCTCGTAGCCTCTATTTCATTTTTTAACAAGCTTGCCATAGAGAAGATAAACTATGCTCATAAATTCTTCTTGATCATTTATTCCAAGAGGATAACGTTGTGGAAGGACACCATGTCAAGGGAAAAAACTCGGTCATGGGTTCCAAGAGATCTTCACTGGATGGAAGAATAATTATCCAGAAGGAACACATGTCGAGGGTTGTGGCAGGGGTAACGAGATCAGGCTCCAATAGCCCTACCGAAGAGATCACCATGTCAATTATCGGATCTAATCCATCAGAAGTTGAATTTATGGGAGACAACACCACATAATTGACCTATGGAAGGGGTGATATTGACTGCTATATTATCTCCTTGGTCCCTTCATCGATTTCATTGGAATCCATATTTGGATCGTGTACCTACATCTGTGTAACAAAGCAATTGTTAATACCTGATACCATGCAAAAATATTTGTGTTTTTTATTTTTCCTTTATCAAAATTGAAAAAAAAAAATGAAATATATAAAAACATTTCTTACCAATACATTGTAGGCGAAACCTGGTGGCAGATGCATGTCAGGATCCCTTCTATATTCGATCCCTTAGTAATGATATTTGTCAATGGCTATGACCTGGCAGTGCCACCAGAAAAAGAACTCATCATTGTAGGGGGTTGGCACCCTACCACCTCCTGGTTGCCTCATCATGTAGGTCCACCGTGACATGGTTGAATCACGCAGTCTGTGTGGAGTAATATCTACTCTATGACTCAAACTTGGAACCCTCTCAAACAAAAAACTACAAAGTCTGGATGAAAATATGAAATTTCTCATTCGCCCTTGTTTGTAGTTTGTTAACTGAATCTTCTTGTTAGCGAACAGTGAGGTACAATAATCATAAACAGTGGGTCTTAAACACTCCATCATGTAGAACATCAGTGGCCTTGATTCCTGGTGAAATGAGGTCGACCACAAAATTCATGTGAATACAAGCATGGCAATCTTTAAACTCAGTTTCTGAATCTCCTTGATAGGGAGTTGGATCCCTACTGTGCCTAGAACATAGTGGGTGGAAATGTATGCCTCCATAGTCATACCACCCCAAGCTCCTGAGGCCTCTATATTCACTTCCTCACCCCAATGAGACAATTTTGTGATAAATTAAATATATTCTACCTCAATCCTCAAAGGTTGTCCATCGAGATTGAAGGACTTTGTCTTCAGATCCCAGTAGTTTACTAATAACTGGTTTAACCTCACTTGATCCCTTTTTCCTCTGAGAGCCCAAAATTTATAAAGGACACATCGTTTTAAATATTGTTGGGCCATTGCATCTCTTCCCACTGTTGCATCTATCTCCTCATGCTCCCTTTCCCTCCATTCAATAACCATCCATGCACCCTAGGTATGAACCCATTTATTAGCGACATGGAACCTTCTCACTGCTACTAGAAGTGTCATTATTAAGTGGTACAGACTTACCAAACATGGGTGCCCTAGTTAGAACCTTTGTGTCATTTGGTGCCCATGCAAAAGTTATTCCATAGGACTGAGAACTCCTTATAGTCCCAATATGACTTTGTGTTTGAACCCCATTTTCTTACTCATAAACATTTTGACCATTACCTATGGGACTCCGCCTGAGTCTTGGTTAAGTTCTTTTCCGACTCCCAAAAAAATGAAAATATTGTCGAGTGAACTTGTCTCTTTCACACTTGTTGAATGGTTTTGAAAGGATGTCTATTTGGTATAAGTTTAACCCTTTTTCGGACCAAGTAGACTTCTTACAAAAAAGGAATGCTCTAGTAACCATTGGTTGGAAGATTTCTCCTGGGTATTATTTTATACTCTTTTGGGCCTAAGGGACTAAATCTATGAATAAGGACTTTTTTGGAGTTAAGTTGTAATTGCATTCCATCATCCTGCTTGCATTATTGATCCTATTGTATGTTCCCTCTTTCTCGTTATAATCCTCTTACCTCCTCAATTTTCATAACTAGCCAAGCAATGTCTTCCATATATCCTTTGCAGCTTGACACCATGTACCCTTAGAGGAAACATCCCCCCAAGTGTCCATGCCCCACATACACTTCCTTTCATTGGGAATAGGTATGTTTTTCTTCTTGGAACTAGTTTCTTACTCGCGACACTCGTTTCCTCTTCTGTATCATAACATTTCTTTGCCTATGAAAAAACCAAGAAAAATATGGGTGGGAAAAGAATATTATATCATGTCGACAACAGTCGTGTCTCCTTTGAGTAGAGAACAAACTTTGAGTCCACTTTCATCCAAATTTTGGGTATAGCATGACCTTAGGAAGCTGAGCTCATTACTTAGAGTTTAATCCTCCGACTAGTTATTCTTTCAGTCGCTACGAAGTGTTTGTTGATGCCTCCTGCATTGTAATTTTTTTTTATCAATGATCATTATCAAGTGTATGTTTCCTGAGTTTTCCATATGTCTCATGCTCTTGGTGAAAGGAAGTATATAAGCCGGTGTCATCCATTTCTCAAAACTCTTGACTTTGCATGTCGGCCATATCCTCATTGTATCTCAAAGTCACATGAAGTTGTTGTTCTAATGTGAAACATGTGCCTACTTTCATTATGGGTAGTTAAACTTGAACCGAACAGATGACATTTCCTCATTGGTCGTTGACTAGGGGGTTTCCCTTGTGTTTGACGACAAGAAATTTATTCACACATTGGGATTCGTGCAGTGTCTTGGATTCCATTAACCTTGTTGGTGGTTTCCTCTCCTTTGTCGACAATTTTTCTTGTTGGTTGTTATTCAGAGGGTATATTTCCTGCACTACTTGAATCTTGTGCATGCAAGAGATGCACATGGTCATTGGTTTGTGAACATATTATTCTTCTAAGCTCCTCATAATCATAAATTTATTTCTTTGTACCTCGTGGTGGATGATGAGAGATGCCCTAATTCTCTCCTTTCAATGGGTCTCCTTCCATCGCCTCTGGCACATATATTTTGGAAATGAGACCTATATTCCTATGAGTACCTCGAGGCTTGTAGTCATCAATGGCAGGTTCTCCTACCATCGACAGCTGGGAATACATCAATGTATCATAAGCGATGGATTATTCAATTGTTGGACCTCAACACCCCTATTCATACTTGTAGAATGTACTTAATTCCTTATGTTATCACATATTTTTGTAGGGGGGATGTTTTCCTTTGGAGTTGGCCATTGGGTGACCAAATGAAAAAGAAGTGGGCTTAAAAAAGCCACGATTTTTCTTCATCCAAAGTTTGGGTGTGATTGTGCAAAGGCACACACATGCCTAGTGGATGAAAATACATCAAGCACATCCTCAATCTTGGTCGTCGGATCCATCAAACAAATAAGATTGTCGGTTCACGGGTATTCAGGATCCAAAAGTTGCTCAAGGTTTAGTGCCAAGGAAAAGGCCCGAGATCAATGGACGAGCAAAGTTTAAGTTTAGACCGTTGGATCAGCCTTTCATGATTTCACAAGTTGGGAAAGTAAGAGGACAGAGTTATGAGGATTCGTGAAATAAGAACTCGTGAAATGATCTGGGTCGTCCAACTAGAGGAGAACGTGGCAGTAGATAAGAGAAATCGCGATTTCACATTTCAGAGGTTTCAGCATGGAGCAAGGTGCAAACTCCCGAAACGCAAAATCGTGAAGCGCTTAAATAGTTGGGCCCATGGATGAAAACTGAGGTCACATTGAAAATGGGGTGGGGCACGACATCAGTGAAGCACGAGGTCATGAAATGATCTGCGTTGTCTGATCCGAAGAGAAACGTGGTGCCACATCCAAGAAGTGACAATTTTGCGACTAGGAGGTCTCAACATGGAGCACAACGCGAACTCCCGAAATGTGAAATCGTGAAGTGCCGAGGAGTTGGGCCCATGGTCGCGGCCTAAGCTCATATCGAAGTGGGTCCATGGGGAAAGTGACCATTGTGAGGAGCCTCAGTCGTTGGATGCATAGCAGATCCGACGATCGATCGGAGCAGGGCCATTTTGCATATCGATTATCGGGAGGTTGGGACAATTATTCTTCCTTGCTTAAGAAGAATAGTCCAGATAGCTCATCATTGATGTTTTACCTTCTGAGGGTAGATTCTCTTCCATATCTCACAGATGTGAGTGGAAGAATGGCCCAGATGACTCAATTTATATCATAACAATGTTTTTTGTGCAGGTTGATATCAGATGATATGATTGTTATGGAGACTGTATGTCTCCGGATAGTAGATGTATACTATCGTGCTGGATGTGTTCCACTGATTGTGACTATATGTCACTGATCAAGTATCTATGTGCTACTTGGTGTGGTAGTGTACCACTGGATAGTAGTTGTGTACTACTATGGATAGACACAGTTGTGTTCTATTGAATGACATTGTTCTGATTGCCTTGTTGACTATCGATAGTGTTGAAAAATGTTTAATCAGCTAGATGGATGATTAATGGATAGAGATTTTCGAGACTGAAAATGGTCTAGGACATTTATTCTTCCAGGTCATATGTCTAGATTAGAAGAATGGTTATTGTGTCACTATGTGGAGTGAGTGACTTATCCAACATCATGTCTGATTACTCAGATGGAGTATGGTTTTGAGAGATGATGCACCTGATGACACTGATAGTGATGATGGTGCTCATGATCTAGTGATGATATAGTCTATACAAATATGTTGATGCTACCAATTTAATGGTATGTGTGTGATCAATACCATTACCTTCAATACCTCCCTAGCTAGGAGGGAGTGTTGATATTATGGTATCTACGAGAGTTATTTACCTCCACGTGTAAAGCTGACGAGAATAGAATATTTCAGGAAGCAAGAAGTAACCCTAATTAGTTGGTGAATAACCCCAAAAGACATTTCGACTCAAGAGAATAACTTGTATTAGGTTATTAGCCTTCAAGAGAAGAAGTTGGCTAAACGAAATATTGTATACTAAGTAAATAGGCACCCAGAATGAGAAGTCAGCCCAAGCATTTTGCCAGTTTAGTATGAATACAGGAGGCCAATCTTCATTCTAGAAGGCATTCTCAGAACTACAGAAGCAACACTTGTGCACACTGAATTTGGCCAGTTTTTGTGCAAGTTTGGAGGAGAGTTGTCGTTGGAGCTACTGCACCTAGCAGATTTCGGTTTTGGCTTGGACTATCTCTTGGTTATGGTTTGGAATCTATGATCAGATCTTGCTTGGTGCGTTATCCTTGGAGAAAGGTGTGTCACCCTTTGTTTGGCTATCTAGCCTAGGGTTTTCTTCCAGAATGATTCTCTGTCAAGGTTAAGGTGCTCGGGGGTGGCTTCAGCCTATGGTTGGGTGACAATAGTGATATTGTCTATGGTTAAGTGAGCACATCCATCGTATTCTAATAGTTATGAGATAGTGTTTAGGGGTTGAGGAGTTGGGTTTATAGGGATTAGGGGTAAAATATATTAAAGGGGTTGAGGTATATCGAGATCAAATGATTTAGTTTAGGTGTTTTTTTAGGATTTTAAAGATTATGGTTTATGAGGATAAGTGATTAGGGGTTCAAGGGGTTAGTAGGTATAATTGTTATATGGAATATGGGTGAGGTGTTAAATTATATATTTAGGGGTAAGAGGATTATAAGCATTAAAGGTTTCAAGAATGATATGGATCAAAAGTTAGTGGTTTGGATTTGGAGGGTTTTATGAATTAGAGGTTATTTATCTTTAGGGGTTATTGATTAGTTGTTAGGGTTTCTAATGGTCAGTGGTTAGGAATTATGAGGATAAGTATTAGAGATAATTAATGTTAACGGATAAAGAGGTTGCAAGTATCAAGGGTTAGGAGTTAAACTTAAATTTTGGGGATTATAAGGGTTAGAATTAGGTTTTATTGGTTGCATGGGTTAGAGGTTATAGAGATATGGGATTTAAGGGGTTATGCACTTGGTTATAAATGATTGATATTAAAGGTTAAATGGGTCAAATTTTGGGGCGATAAGTGCTTAGGGTTATAATGGTTAGCTGATAAGAAATATGCGTAAGGAGTTATTATGGTTTTGGGTTATAAGGGCTAGGTGATAGGGGTGATAGAGGTTTATATAAGTTTATGTATACATGTATTAATGTATATAGATAAAATGTTATGCTTAATTGAGTTTTAACAACAATAAATTATAGATAGTATAAGGATTACTGATTAGATGTATTTGGATATATAGGAATGGAAAGGTTGATAGATAGTATAATGGTTAGTGATTAAATGTGTTCGGATATATAGGAATGGAAAGGGTGATGAGGTTTATGGGTTATAAATGTTATAAAGATTAGGAGTGATAGGAGTTAATAATTTTAAAAATATAATTTTAATGTTTGTGTCTCTACTACTTGTCTATGTAATAAAACGCAATTAAATTAACACTAGTATACTTTAAATTTTACACTACTACATCAAAATACCAAGCTTAAAAAAAATTGTTTCCACACCGAATATATTATTTTAATAACTTTGTTCAAAATGTTGTTTCCACACGTTTTTTTCAAAATGTTCTTTTAATTTTCCACGTCATCAAGATTGTGGTAACACCTAAGTGATCCTTAACTTAGATTTAGAAAGGATAGTACTAATTGGTTGTTGATGACCAATATTGTGGTAACACCTAAGTGGTGCTTAACTTATATTTAGAAAATATTTTAAGTAATTGGTTGTTGATGACCAATATTGTGGTAACACCTAAGTGAAGCTTAACTTATATTTGGAAAGGCTACTACTTAATTGGTTGTCGATGACCAAGATTATGGTAACACTTGTTGATGACCAAGATTGTGGTAACACTTTAGTGATGCTTAACTTAGATTTAGAAAGGCT
>SNQJ01S0008828.1:26151-44553 GCA_010110895.2 Picea sitchensis | reverse complement strand
AGCTTAACTTATATTTGGAAAGGCTACTACTTAATTGGTTGTCGATGACCAAGATTATGGTAACACTTGTTGATGACCAAGATTGTGGTAACACTTTAGTGATGCTTAACTTAGATTTAGAAAGGCTACTACGTAATTGGTTGATGATGATTAAATTGGAGAAACTCTAAACGAACCCACCAAGAACGTGTCACGTTTCAATTATCATATCATAAGGCCCAAGAAATGAGGTGGCACGGTGCTGCAAGGGACTTGGCCAGAAACTTGTTTGAATTTTTGTGGCTTTATATGTACATATGTATTCATCTGTCATTACATATGCCTTCATTCTTACTCTAGTGATAATCTCATATCAGAGGGATCCAAAGATTGTAGAGTTGTCTAAGTCTAAAGACTATAGGATCGAAATCAATAAATATACAATTTGTAATTCAGTGTTGTGATTCAGGTAAGTGGGATAATGCGAGTGATACATCATTCACGTGCATTGGATTCATGTAAGTAATCCCTCTTCATCTAATGCTATCTTCACACCATCTTTACATCTTTAATTGTGAAAATAAGTTTTTTTATTTTTTTGTTTGTTAATTGGTCCGGTAAGCAACCCGGGGATCGCCTGAGCCACACCAACCCTTAACATGGTTGGATTTTTGTCCCTATAGGTTTCGAACCGGTGACTTTTCAACACTGAGTGGCTTAACAACACACTCTGTCACCGACTGTCGTACACCTCGGGGAAATTTTTTTCATAATGTTAATTATAATTAAATACCAGAATTAAACAACAATGATATATTCTATCTTATATTATCTAACCAATGGTAATTTTAGAATTATATAAAAATTGAATTTAAATCAAACACTAAGATTTTGATCTACAAGTCACAAAAAGAATTAATTCAATTTAAATCAAGCACTAAGATTTTGATATAGGAAAAAAAGTCACATTTATTGATCTACAAGTTACAAAATAATATTAATTCAATTTAAATCAAGCACTAAGATTTTGATATAAGAAAAAAGTCAAAGATTTTGATATATGAAAAATGTGACATGATTAAATGTGACGAAGGACTTCTCATTTAATCACCATTTTGCAGATTTTTTTTTAAATTAAAACAAAGCATTATCTTTTTAAAATGAAGTTAATTACAACAAAAATATGGACAAAAAAATATTAAAATTAATTTAGGGTTATAAAATGTAAAAAATAATAATTTAATTTTGAGATAGAATAATATTAAAGTAATTATAAAATATATAAAATGTGGAGAGCTAGGTATGTGTGTTTTATGAGTAAATATAGGAAATATATATCTTGATTATCGGGGTTTCTTTATAACTGTACTCACTCTAGCACTCTATACATGAGGGAGGCCTACATCCAAGATATGAAAATGATATGCAAAAACAACAACAACAACAATAATAAGTTTTAGAAAGAAAATTTAAAACAAAATAACAAATAAGAAACGAGAAGATGAAATGTGTAAAAACTTGAAACAAAAAAATCAAATGCTAAATGACAAGATGAAATGTGTAAAATCTTAAAACAAAAGAAGATATACTAAATGTCAAGATGAAACATGTGTAAATACTTACTTGGAGAAAAGAGTGACAATTAAATACCAAATATATTATTGAATCAAAATGAGTGAGAATAATTTCATCCTGTCCATTTAACATTATCTTCAATTTCCCTTTTTATCATGTAATTAACATAATCAAATTAGGATAAAAAAGTAAAAGATTAAAACAAATTCTTATGTACACAAATCTATTTGTTTGATTTATTTATTTATATCAAAATCGATTCAATTATGATTTTGAGTCTAATCCGTTTTGGACAGGTCACAAGAGAAAAGAGTGGTCTGCATTGACAAGCAGTTAGTCATTTTAAAATTTGTATGGTTGTGGTAATTTATACTAAATTTGTTGGGTAAAATCAACAAGCCTCGTTTATAAATTTTTACCAATTCATTATATATCGTGTCTTGAGGTGCATAGTGTGGCTCATATAACATTTTGTCAAATTTTATTTCTGGACCCTATTACCAATTTGACCTCGAAATACACAACCACCACTCCACGTAAAATGACACGCCGGTTCTAATGGATGACTTGGAAAATGACTCGGCATCTGATTTGGAATTTGAAAAGATATCTGCATATTCAATAAAATAATGCTAAGTAGAGTGACATGTTATAGGTACCACATCATCACCCGAAGTCGGTACTATTTTCCATTAAATTGCCATTCTCCTTGATCCAAAGTATCTTTATATATAAATGCATTGATATAGAAGTTTCATATCTACGATTGAGCCAAAAATTTAACATCTCTTGTTTAAATTCAAACTTAATAGATTAATATTTTTCCACGAAGAAGTTTTCTATTTGCGATTAGGTCCAAAAAATTGAACGTTTCTGGTTTAACTTCTAGTACACCAATATTTTTAGATGAAGAAGTTTCCTAATATAGCATTCTGACCTAATGCTTTGTGTAGTTGAGTGTTCAGGTCAAGGCAATAGCCAATATATAAAATCATCATTTATATGTAATTAAATAGAATCTTTTTTTGATCGATTTTTAAGTTTTGTTCAACTTATGATCTACAGTCAGTTAAAGACTAAAGAGAAATTTAACACTAAAATTTTTCACTTTTATTAAGATATGAATTATAGGAAATTTATAATAGGCTATGCAATTGTATAAAATTTATGATAAACCACACATTTGTATAAAAGACGATATACTCTCTCTTGTATAACCACTGTTATGATTTTAGAGCTATCCAAAAAAATCAATTTAAATCAAGCTTTAAGATTTTGATCGAGGAAAAAAAGCTATAGGACTAAACTTAATGAAGGATTCATTCTTTAGTCACCATTTATAAAACAAAGCAATATCTTAAAATGAACTCAAGGAAAACTAAAATATCTATAAAAATATTACTAAGATGAGTTTAAAGAAAAGAAAAATATCATATAAATTTAAAAAAAAATGGGTTATAAAATGAGGAAAAACAATAACTTAATTTTAAATTAAAATCATATTAAAGTAATTATAAAATATATTAAAGGTATAAAAAGTGGATCTTGATTATCAAGGTCTTCTTATAATTGCACTTACTCGAGCACTGCTATAGGCCTTCAATCAAGATGATGTGTCCTGTTATAGGAGTAAGCCAAATGAAAATGATGTAAAAAAAATATAAAGAAAAAAGTAAATTAAATTTAAATTTATTACTAAGAAAAAATAAGTAATAATATAGAAAGTGAAATCATCTACTTGGAAGGAAAAAGGAAGGGTGACAATTAAATGTTAAATACATTATTGAATCAATGTGAGAGAATAATTGCATCCTCACAGTTTTGCCATATTTTTTATTTCCTTCTCTCCCATATATTTAACATAAATATAATCAGAGTCAACAAAAATTACATGCTTGACGGCAATTGTTTCGAGAGTGCTCTGCAAACTAGGGTTTAGAACTGCTAGCAATTGATCTTCAGTACCATAACTGTGGCCCCGCGGGGGCTCATGATCCGCAAGGAGGGGGAGTCGAAAGGCCCCTCCTACAGCCATGTCACGGCGAATGATGAAGCCACTGAAGGATTGAAGCGACCGGCTTTTGAGGTACCACCAGGCTTGCGCGTGGAGCTACTGGAGGATGGGACCTTCAAAGACAGAGAGATGGAAATAGATCCTGAGAAGGAGAAAACCCCCGTCCGAGCCTCGGCTCCATGGTTGCCGGGTAAATGTATTCCGCAGGCACTGCAAGCCCCGAGATATATTATCAGCATGTCGAGGATAGAGGTGCAGAAGAAGTACATGAGGGACCACACCTTGGTGGGTAAATTTCTTGGGCTCTGGCCCTCAGAAAGAGATCTGATCAAATGGATTCAATATTGGTGGAAGTCGAAGGGGCATTACGATTTACAACTCGGATCCAAGGGTTTTTTCACGATCATCCTCCACAACCTGGAGGATCGTAATCGCATCTTTGATGGAGGGCCCTATTTCTACAACTCGGCCGGACTCTTCTTAAGATTCTGGACTGAGAAGTTCAGCCCTGAGAAGGAGGACTTCGCCCATGCACCGGTTTGGATTAGGCCATATTCCTTACCCCAGGAGTTCTGGTTAGAGGAAGTCCTGGCTGGAATTGGAAATACCATTGGCATTTATGTCAAATCTTCAGAAGCTACCAAGAAACGACGCTACACCTCCTATGCACGAATATGAATCTATCTAAACATAGCCAAACCACTCCCAGGATCCATCACGCTCGAATACCATGATGAGGATTGGTCTCAGACCATCGATTATGAGCATATCCCATTCCGCTGCAGGAAGTGCCATGAGCACGACCACCTCTTCAGAGACTGCCCACTCAACGCAGCGCTAAAGGAAGGGAACCCAGAAAGTGGCAAGGACAAGGACGGCTTCATGCAAGCAGTGGGGAAGAGACGTCAAGACGGACGGAAGCAGCCGACCCAGGTAAGCAAAGATCCTTCAACCAGTAATAGATTTGATGTCTTGCAAAACCAACCGGAAAACCCCTTCAATCCTGAAAACCCCATAACGCCTCCTCCCAGCATTGCTACCCAACATATCAACCCAGAAGTGGATCAGCCATCCGAGGGCAAGGAATCTAACCCTCCCATCCCCACTTCCACCCTTATCCAGCAAGAGATAGACGATGGGGAGGCGGATATGGAGCTAGAGGAGCAAGACCTAGCTGGGGTAGATCTAGAGCACTTGGAGCATGCCTATAGGCACCAAAAACTTTATACTATACCCAGAGATCAACTGCGGAAGGTTCACAAAGTGTTCCTCAACTCCTCAGTCGGCTCCTCCGCTTGAGCAAACAAAAGTCTAGGGATCCAGGGTGGTCAATCAATAAACCCTGCCAAGACCCAGAAATATGAAAAGAAAAGAGGCCGAAAATCAACTAACAAGCTCATACAAGAAATAGGGAACTTCATGGTGAATTCGGGACAAATCAACCTGATCTCGTATATCTTTCCTCCTCTCCCCAACCCCCAGTTATCATGAAGATCAACACATGGAATATCAGAGTCCTCAACGGACGTAACAAGCACAAAATGCTGCGTGATCTGATATTAGCAGAAAAGCCAGAAATCTTACTTCTACAGGAAACAAAATGTACTTCAGAAGACATTGACAAGTTATTACCTTATTGCTAGAGATTGGGAAGGGCAATCTGAATAGATGCTACAGGAACAACGGGCGGCCTCGTTGTCCTATGGAACACCAATGTCGTTATCTTGGACAATTTCATCACCATGAAATGGTCCATCACTGTTGACTACAGGCTTATCGGCTCAAATAAGCCTGGACACTTAACCAATGTATATGGCCCCGCCAGCCCAAGGGACAAGACAGCCTTCCTCAGGAGCCTGCGATATGTTGACAGCCTAGCACAGCACAAAAATTGGATTGTGGGTGGTAACTTTAACATTATTCGCAATTTGGGGAAAAAAAGAGGAGGCTCTAGGTGCCTGGAACGGGACTCTGGGGACTTCAATACTCTCATAGATGAGCTTAAACTTGTAGATCTGGGCACGAACAATGACATGTACACCTGGAAAAACAGAAGAATGCGTATCCATCAAATTGCCTGCAAACTGGACAGATTCCTGACGTCCGAATCTCTCATGATGGAAGGCACCACCACAGAATCAGCCATCCTAAACATCTCTGGGTCAGACCACTGGCCCCTGCAATTATGGATGGATATTCCAGCTACCCCCGGCAAGAAACCTTTTCGGTTTGAGAAATTCTGGCTCGACCACCCGGAGTTCTAGGAAAATATCCAGACCTGGTGGAGGGAGGCCGAGGTTCCTCACGGATCCAAAATGTATCGATTCTAGCAAAAACTAAAAAACCTTAAGAAGACGCTCAAAACTTGGAATCAGAGTACCTTCGGCAACATCTTTGATGCACAAAAATAGTTTCCCGCACAAATGGAAGGGATTCAGTAGCAGATCAGACTCCATGCGATGACAGCAGACCTTCGAGCCCAGGAAATAACTTTAAATCAGCAGCTCGAAGTCAGGAAAAAGCAAGAGGAGATATTATGGAAACAGAAATTGCGAGTGCAATGGCTCCAAGAAGGGGAATGAAATACTAAATTCTTTCATAGAACCGTCATTCAGAGGCGTCATACCAACAAGATCACTCATCTCCTTTCCGACGAGGGGGACACTATTCATTCCCATGAGGACATGGAAAACACCTTGACAGGTTACTTTCAAAATCTCCTCACAGAGCCAAGAACAGATAGACGGGAGGCTATCAACAAGGTCACGCGACATGTACCATCCCTCGTTACCCCGGAGCAAAATGCCGCACTCTTACACCCAATAACAATAGAGGAAGTGGACCAAGCCCTTCAGGAGACCCCCAAGGGCAAGGCTCCAGGCCCCGATGGGTTCACAAGCGATTTTTTCCATCACTGCTGGCCGCTGATCAGAACAGAAGTTTGGGAGATCTTAGAGGATTCCCGAGCCACTGGCCAAATTCTCCAAGCTCTCAATGCCACCTTTATAACTTTAATTCCCAAAGAGGGGCAAGCACATCATCCCAAGCAGTTCAGACCGATAGCTCTGTGCAATGTCATTTACAAGATTCTTACCAAGGTAATAGCCAGGAGACTCAAGCCCATCTTACCTACTATAATTTCTCCAGAGCAATCAGGCTATGTGGAGGGAAGACAAATCCTAGACAGCGTCATCCTTGCACATGAGGTGATCCACTCCCTACAGAAGACCGAGACCCCATGTATGCTTCTCAATCTAGACCTCTCCAAAGATTTTGACAAAATCAGCTGGAAGTATATGCAGGAAATGCTCCTAGATTTCGGTTTCGATCAGAGCTGGGTAACGTGGATAGTAAATCTAACCTCTTCGGCTTTCTTTTCCATTCTCATTAATCGTGTCCTGTCGAGGCCTTTCTCTCCCTCGAGAGGAATCAGACAAGGTGATCCTCTCTCCCCATTCCTATTCATTATCATAGCCGAAGGCCTCAGCAGATCCATTCACGTAGCCATTGACTCCAATCACCTAACAGGTCTATCCTTGCATGGTATCTCCCTGCCCATCTCGCACAGCCAATTTTTTGATGACACCCTTTTGATGGGCAGCCCCACAGTCCGGGAAGCCACCTCCCTCTAGAATATTCTGCAAACCTTTGCTGACGCCTCAGGCCTGGGATGCAACAAGGACAAGTCCCAAATCTTCTTCTTCAACAACCCTTCTCCCGTCCAATGTTACATTGCTGGCCTCTTTGGTTTCAACAGAAGCTCCCTTCCATCCAAATACCTAGGCATCCCCTTAATTGACAATGCCCTTCAAAACTCCTCCTGGGAACACCTTCTTTCTTCCTTCACCAAAAAACTCTCCTCCTGGACCTTTAGAGCTCTTAATCTCCCTAGCTGCCTCATCCTTATCCAAGTTGTTCTCCAAGCCTTCCCAATTTACACCTTCTCTGCGCTAGCTGCCCCAAAGGTCATCCTCACCACTATCAAAAGCATTCAGCGAAACTTCATTTGGCAAGGCCTCAACACAGGAAAGAAAATAACGCTGGTTAGCTGGGACAAAATCTGTCGGCCCAAGGAGCACGGAGGCCTGGGCTTAATAGATCCCTTCATCATGAACAAGGTGCTACGCACCAAAATTTGGTGGCGATGGTTAAAAAGCCCAGGGGACCTTTGGGCCCGACTTTGGAGGAAGAAATATGCTCCGGGCGTGGCAGAGAAGAATCTAGTCCACTGGAATGGGGATAGCCCAGGCTCTTTAATTTGGACGACAACCAAACAAAACCGACAGTTGGTGACTGACGACGCCTTCTGGGAAATCAAAAATGGGAAAACGACCCTTTTTTGGCATGACTCCTGGCAACAATGGCTGATTCTGAGTAAGGAGGACTAGGCCCCTACCATCTGCAACTCAGCCACTCGAGCAGGCCTCACAAAAGTCACTGACTACTGGAGGGATACCCCCCTAGGGAACACATGGCGTCAATGGACTCTGGACAGGGACATCATTGATTTGGAGGTAGGTGTGGACTTAACTCCGTGGCAGGAAGAGATGGCGAAGCGGAAAATTCCAAGTATAGCAGGGGAGGACATCTTAAGATGGGGATACAAACCACAAGGAACCTTCAATACAAAGGAGGTGTATCAGCTCAAATCTCCTTTAGATCCTCTCCATAACACGAAACAATGGCGCAAGCTGTGGAGTCTCAAGCATTGGCCAAAAATCACCCTCTTCCTCTGGCTCGTGAATCACTCTAGCATACTAACCTGGGACAATCTGGCGAGAAGGGGCATTGCGGGACCCTCTGTCTGCCTACTCTGTGGGGCGGCAGAGGAAATGATGAATCACCTTCTTAACTCTTGCCCCTATACAACTCAAATATGGGATCAAGCAGCGCTCATCATGCGCACCTCGGACCACTGTCGGGATAGCATACTGACCACAATCACAGAGTGGAGGGATCAAGATTTCCAATTACCCCTCCTCAACCGAGTTTGGAAATTACTACCGGACTTTATCCTGTGGCAAACTTGGAAAGAAAGGAATCGAAGGCTCTTCAAAGATCGGTCCCAACCTTGGCAACATTGCTGGCATCAATGCTGTCGGAACATCCAGGAGACTCTGAATCTACAAGTGTGGTCTAGAATGGACGCTAATAGCAACCAAGCTGAACTTCACATCCTTCGGTACTGGGTTCCTTCCTCCACAGCCATGACTCTTCCCTGTTCTCCCCAGTCCTATCTCCCCAGCAACCCCTCCTTCTGGTCTCCTCTCCCAGAGGGCGTCCTCAAGCTCAACTTTGATGGGGCCTCCAAGGGCAATCCGGGCCCTGCAGGCTATGGAATTGTTTTCCACAATCACCAGGGGACTGTCCTTCTCATCAGTGCAGGCCCCATAAGACACTCCAGAAACAATGCAGCAGAATTGTGGGGTCTTACTAGGGGACTGCAACTAGCCATTGAAAACAATTTCACCAAGCTAATTATGGAGGGCGATTCTCAAATCCTCATCAACTTGCTGCGGAGACTTTTGAATGGTGCAAATCCAGAGCGCATCTCACCCAGCTGGAGACTCTCGCATGGGCTGCAACTCATTTCGGACTCTCTGCGACCAAACTTGACCCTCATCCCAGCTCACGTCAGAAGGAAGGCGAATCAAGTTGCGGATGACCTAGCCAATATGGGAATCAACCAGGGCGAGCCAGAACTTGTATGTAACTCATCCCTGGAACCTGATCATCCTCTGCTCCGGCATTGCATACACAAAGCTAGGACAATAGACACTCCCCCGGATGGGGTGATAGACGGAGACAGTTGGCGAGGGCAGGAGTATGGAGGGTGCCAACGGGGCACGAAGCCACGTGATGGGCCCGTGCCTCCGTTCGCCACCCTTCGAGAATATTAATGGAGCTCTTATGGTGATGGGAGGGCGTGTTTATTGGCCTGGTCCTCTGCACTTTGTTATGGCTTGGGCGATTTCCTTCATTGTTGTGTTATGGTGTCACTGCTTCTGTTGGTGGATAATAGAGCTTCCTCCCCCATGTCCATGGTCGGTGTCTAATTGGCCCCTGGAGGCACCCCACTGCGACCTTCACTGCGACTTCCGCTGCATAAACACCATGCCTAAGCATAGGAAGCATCTAAGAGGGAAACCATGGAGGGGTTCCACATGGCGACCTCGGTGACCCTCCTTCTTTGTGCATGACAGGTCTTCCCCTGCACCTTCCTGTCGCCTCCAGGAGGCGCATCCCAGCCATACCCCACCGCCTCCACCGACTGTAAGCTCGAACCCCCTGGATTTGATCCCCTGGTCGCCTTGTCCTTCATTGCGCTTACTTTTTGCTCCCTCTAGGACTGAACCGCATCCCAATCAGAGCTCGACCTTCCCCAGTACTTTAGGTGACGACCCGCCACCTCGGAGGAGCACTTCTGGAAGTGCTAGACCCCGTCTGTTGACGCCACCACGACCGAGCAGGTTAAGGATAAACTGGGCATTCTCTATGGCCTGGTTTTTGAGCTGTGCCAGGGCATCGAGGACTTGCAATTCCGTTTATATCTGTCAAACGATAAGGTCACGCTCTTCCTCCAACTTCTCTCCTCGCTACATGAAACCTTCCTCTCAACCCCAGTCGATGCAGACAACGTCGAGGGCGAAGCAATGGAGAGCGCGACTCCAACGCAGGCACAGGGAGAAGCCACCACTACAGGCGATGTGGTCATGAAGGGTGTAGCAGAACCGCCCCCGGAGGTCACTGCGAGGCACAACAGGGCAACCGAGAAGAAGGAAGAGGTCGAAATGCAGTGGGACGACAGGACAACAGTCGTAGAGGAGGAACCTTGGACAGGCGACCTCAACGCCACCTGGCCAGGTTACTCACCAAGTGTTTAGTTCATGTTTGTTTAGAAGTCTGCTTATTGACTGTTGCTTTAGATGGGGCTCCACCTTGTTTCTAGACATTACACTTTATGGTTTTTGCTTTGATCATGATGACTAGGCTGTTGACTGGGCTGGTTTCCCCTCTGTCGGGGCAGCCCAAAATTTTCAGTAGACCAATTACTTTGTTCTGTAACTCTTTTTGCTTCTAGCAAGCTCCTAATATAATATACTTCTTACTTACAAAAAAAAAACATAAATATAATCAACAGAATAAAATTTAAAACCCTAAATCAAAAAATTAAAAAAAATTATTTTCCATTTATGATACTTAAACAACACAACCAATTTTATGATATTATGTTATTTTACAATAAAATTAAAACAAATTATTTTTCATTTACAACAAAGACAATTTTATGATATTATGCTACTTTACAATGACTTACCATATACTTAATATAGTAAACAGAAAATAAAAATGAAAATAAAATTTGAAAAAATTGCCATATAATTAACATAATAAACCTGGAAAAAAATTAAAATTAAAATTACATTCTATTGTTTTTTTTATTTTAAAAAACAATTATATCTTATTAAATAAGATTTGATTAAAACAAAACAATTAGAAGAAGAAAAAAAAACAACACATAATAGAGGCCATGTCACTAAACAGATCTCACAGAAAATTATATAAATATTGCCTGTAAAAAAGAAATATATAAGTTTAGCTTTAATCAAATTAATTATGTCATCACAGGGAGACATTATTTACGAAATCAAATTAATTATGTCATCACATGGAGACATTTTGCCATCAATTCCTAGCATTCACGGGGATAATGGCTCTCGCCAACTTAGTAAAGAATCTTGACAGCCTAGGTTCCTGAACCCAACTACCATTGGTCGACTATAGTTGAAATTAGCACACACTTCCTATGCAACCAGTGGAAGATCGAATTGGTTTTTGAGAAGTAATAGTTGGGTGATTTGGGTGATTTTCATTTTAAAAATTCATAAAGACTAAAGAGAAATTTAACACTAAATTTTTTCACTTTTACTAAGATATGAATTATAGGAAATTTATAATAGGCCATGCAATTGTATAAAATTTATGATAAACCACACATTTGTATAAAAGATGATATACTCTTTCTTGTATAACCACAGTTATGATTTTAGAGATTTCCAAAAAAATCAATTTAAATCAAGCTTTAAGATTTTGATCGAGGAAAAAAAGCTATAAGACTAAACTTAATGAAGGATTCATCATTTAGTCACCATTTATAAAACAAAGCAATATCTTAAAATTAACTCAAGAAAAACTAAAATATCTATAAAAATATTACTAAGATGAGTTTAAAGAAAAGAAAAATATCATATAAATTTAAAAAAAAAATGAGTTATAAAATGAGGAAAAACAATAACTTAATTTTGAATTAAAATCATATTAAAGTAATTATAAAATATATTAAAGGTAGAAAAAGTGGATCTTGATTATCAAGGTCTTCTTATAATTGCACTTACTTGAGCACTGCTCTCTGTTATGATCAGAGGTTATGACAGATGCATGAGGCCTTCAATCAAGATGATGTGTCCTGCTATAGGAGTAAGCCAAATGGAAAATGATGTAAAAAAAATATAAAAAAAAAGTAAATTAAATTTAAATTTATTACTAAGAAAAAATAAATAATAATATAGAAAGTGAAATCATCTACTTGGAAGGGAAAAGGAAGAGTGACAATTAAATGTCAAATACATTATTGAATCAATGTGAGAGAATAATTGCATCCTCCCAGTTTTGCCATATTTTTTATTTCCTTCTCTCCCATATATTTAACATAAATATAATCAACATAATAAAATTTAAAACCCTAAAACAAAAAATTAAAACAAATTATTTTCAATTTATAATACTTAAACAACACAACCAATTTTATGATATTATGTTATTTTACAATAAAATTAAAACAAATTATTTTTCATTTACAAGACAGAAAATTTTATGATATTATGCTACTTTACAATGACTTACCATATACTTAATATAGTAAACAGAAAATAAAAATGAAAATAAAAATTGAAAAAATTGCCATATAATAAACATAATAAACCTGGAAAAAAATTAAAATTAAAATTACATTTTATTGTTTTTTTATTTAAAAAAAAAATTATATTTTATTAAACAAGATTTCATTAAAACAAAATAATTAGAAGAAGAAGAAAAAACAACACATAATAGAAGCCATGTCACTAAACACATCTCACAGAAAATTATATAAATATTGCCTGTAAATTTTTTTTTATAAGTTTAGCTTTAATCTAGTAAAACTTCAACATAATTATAAAGGGAGTTCTAAAACGTCAAAAGTGACCGATCTAAAAAGAGACATAATGAGCTTAGTTGCCGAAGATGACGGGCATGAAAATTTTAAAAAAATGAGGACAGGTATCTGGAAAGGCGTGCAAATACCACACTGTGTTGACAGGTATCTGGAAGGGCATGCAAGTACCACACTGTGTTTTAGTTATTGCTATGTTTTGTAGATACAATGCTCAAGATGAAGGAGAATGTAAGGTAAGTTTTGTTTTAGTTATTGCTCTCTTCTGTTTTGTACATACTTTATTTTCCATATAATAAATACTTAATATTTTAATTCGATCCAAGCACGTTTTTAAAGTCGAATTAAGCTTTTTCTTTATCTAAGTGTTGTCCAACCTATTACATTACTTACGAAATCAAATTAATTATGTCGGGGAGACATTTTGCCATCAATTCTTAGCATTCACGGAGATAATGGCTCTCGCCAACTTAGTAAAGAATCTTGACAGTCTAGGTTCCTGAACCCAACTACCATTGGTCGAGTATAGTTGAAATTAACACACACTTCCTATGCAACCAGTGGAGGATCGAATTGGTTTTTGAGAAGTAATAGTTGGGTGATTTGGGTGATTTTCGTTTTGATTTATAATTTTATAAGAAAAACTAATTTCATCTATAATCTGATATCAAAATATAAATATGGCAAAGGGAAAAATGGGTTTTCACTATTAATAAATGAACATCTAACAATCCAACTCTTTTTGCATTTTAGAACATACTTCTTCTCGTTCTTCCCCTCCTCAATGGTTCTTTCTCCCAAGAGAAAGTTGGGAAAAGCATGCACAAACCCAAGTGGGAAACCACACTGGCACCCACAATGCAAGCTACCATGTTTTTGGATTTCCTGGAAAGGGAGAATTCCGTGTTCATAATGATTTTATAACTTAGAAACTAATACCATAACTCGGAAAGTATCCTCTATAAGGCTCTGAAATAACAATAATAATAAAATGTGGGTTGATTCCCATTGAAACCCAACCCAACCCAACCTACCCACATGGATAGATTCCCACCAACTCAATACTCGAAATACCTATTCTATTTTTGAGATCATAAATCGTAGTTCTATCTCTGGTAAAAGTGATACACTGCAGACACTGTCCAATGAAACCTTAAACTACTAATCATTAATTTTTTAAGTTATCCATTCTATTCCCGTGTTTCGATCTTAGAGAATATATTTATTGCATGTATAGTAAAGTTCATTAATAATCTATCTAACCAAACCAAACCACGATGAAATGCAGGTTTCGGTCATTCGGTCTYCCCCGTCTACCAACCAGTCCAAGGGTTAAAATAGAATAGTGTTGGTGGACACTATTGCTGCATGGCCAACAGAGTTGCAGGCTCGTAACGAAGCCGAACCTGGTGTTTTTTTAATTCTACTATAATTACAGTGTTTCAGTATAATGATTCAAGGAWGGAGAAACCAAAATTTTCACRCTCGGTATAAATATGAATTTAGARAATGAAATTTTACTATTAGATTAAAACAAAATGCAGGGAATAGWAATTTAGTTMGRTACCTGAAAACTTATTGGTCTATACACAATTTGTCTCTTGGTATTTGYCGATCTTCAGATAATGAAAGGAATGGTTCTTTGTCAGTTCTGGMATTGGATTTTTTCTGCTGGAGTAAAGAAAATTTGCATAGAAATTAATCTGCTRGATTAACTGTTAACTGGACAAAAATTGATATTYTTCTGCTACASTGATAGGATGAAACTTTCACAATAGAGTCACTATTTTTTAATCTATAATCATATAGGAAGAAATGAATAATGCAAAGGAACTTACCTTGGTAACCATGGAATCCAATTGAGGAGGATGTAGATCCACATCCAATTGTGGTCTGCATATGTCTTCTTATTAAAAAAAAATCCACCTGTGAGCGTCACACAAAACTATGAATCATGCATACTAATACGCTGACAAAGCGAGGAGGAGGATGTGAATAGAAAAACATAAGAGGTGGACATGAACGAATGCCCAATTTAATAGAATTCAATTAGCAAATTTTCAAGAAAATCAAGACAACTCAACGGTCATGTTCCTTGATACCGTTGAGTGATAGGTGGTGGATGGATGGTTATGGATCACAATAAAGCACACTGCCCGTTGAACTCTCAGTTCAGATTCTGCCACTTCTCGGACGGAGGGATGTGATTGTACAATGTCAAAAGATTCCAATCTAATGAAGGGCGTACAAAGATTTTAAATTTAGATATCATCTAATGGAGGGTGTAAAAAGCACCATCCAATCTAACGGTCATGTTCCTCTACATCATTCGGTGATGGTGGTGGATGGATGGTTATGTTATGGACCACAATAAAGCACACTTCCAGTTCATAAACAACAACTTCTTGAACGGAGGGATAGGATTGTACAGTGCTAAAAGATTCCAATCGAATGGAGAGCGTAGAAATGTTTTAAATTTAGATATTTTTAAAAATCTCCATCATAACGGTCAACATTTCACGAAAATATATTTTAATAACTAGATCATTATTCTCCATTTTATTTACAATTTGTCTAAAATTAGTAAGTATTGTGAATTTCATACTGCACTCATTTTAATTTTTTTACTAATTGATTTAATTTTAATTCTCTAACTAAAATGCTGTTGTATTGTTTTAATTTATCACAACGCATTACTATTTTTGGTATATTCCTAAATATAGTCTGAGTGGGCCTAATGGTTAAGAACATGTGTTTCCTCTTAAGAGGTTACCTTAAAAATAGATTATTATTATTAGTAATGGAATAATTTTCATGTTATCAAAACATTTAGGAACATGATATAACAACACCTTAATAATAATTTAGTAAATTGCATCTCATATTATATTTAAATTCAAGTTTAATAAAATTTTCAATTATGTTAATAATTAGCTTTATAATTTTTTCAAAGATTTTTTCAAATTAGTTTTATAAAATTTGCTTTAAAAAAGTTAATGCAAAATAAACAAATTGGAGTACAATCCATGTTTCTATTTTCTATAGTAAAATATAATATGTATTAGATTACCAAGGCTTCTTTTTTAGGTATTTAAATTAGCCTTCGAACATTCTTATACCTCAATGCTAAGCCATGAATTGGTTTATCTATGGAAAAAGTTTATATTACTTGGTCTATTTGTCTAAAAAGTTTATTGTTTGTTATTTGTCTTTGAGTATTTTATTTAAAAAAAAAAATCATTTTTTCTTAACCTAAGGACTTTTAATTATAATCCTTTCATGTGTATTTTATTTTGAAATTTTTTCTATTATTTATGAAATAAAATATTTTTTTACTTTTTTTTAATTTCAAGAGATAAGATAAGATTAAATGAAGAGGCATTGAATGGATTATCATTTTACTAATTTAATAAATGAAATATGAATTTTGATATAATTATTTATAATTGTTTTTAATTTAGGAAAAAAGTTATTACTATGTTAGGAGTAAGACATGATGTGAAAATGTCAATTGGGTTTAGCTTGGGTGGTTGCCACTAATGATTATATTTGATGTTAATTTACAGTGTTCCACGAAGGCTTGTGAGATGTTGGCATTAGTGGAATTTTGAGATAAAAAATGAGCCTCAAAACAAAAGGATTGTGAGATGTTGACGATGTCAACCATAAGGGTAAATATTTTTGGAGGGAATGGAAGAAAACTAATAATGCGTTTTTTCATGTATTTCCAATTTATCTCAGTATTGGTCTAGCAAAAGTATGTAGAGTGGGTAATCCTTGTCCATGAAGAATTTAAATGCAGATTCAATGAGCTCCCAGTTGAAATTTGACTAACCTTATATGGAGATAAGTCAAAAATAAGATTAAAAAAACAGTTTTATTTCTTTCCCTTTGAAAATTCATAAATCTTATTTTATTATTTTAAATATTGTTTTATTATTTTCCTTAGAAGGCCCATTTTAGACCTCAAATTTCCCCTAATGGAACTTTTTGAAACTCATTGATTCTTTCTTTGAATGAACAATATCTTTTCCACCACATGTTTTTTTTTAAATACTTTGAAATTTGTTTATTTATTGATCCAAGAAGGATCCATAGAAGGCTAAGAATAACTCAGAACTCACAAAGGCAACTTAGAACGCTCAGAATGGCTCTCGCAGACAAAGAAAGGGAAAAAAACTTAAAGTTCCCATAACTCAGTGAAAATGGCATGATCGTGAAGAGTGTGTCACAATATTTATAACGGCACAAACAGATCGTCAAACAGGGCCAGTCAGCAGGGGGCCACATCATCATTTGTATTGTTGACATCAGCACTTGGCATGGCAGGGTGACATCATCATACGGGCTACTGACGTCAGCATGCCATGTGGCAGCACCTGAGGTTGCCATGTTTCACCCGCCATTGGGATTTTCAGGGTCTATGTGGACCAGTAGAAAAGTGCCATGTGGCACCCCCATGTGATGCCACATGGCACCACCTAGGAAGAGCCATGTGTCAGGTACAAAATGATGGGCTGACGACGTCAGTAGGCAAGTGGAATTATCAGTGGGAACCATGTGGCCCAATCATCGGGTGACATGTGGCATCCCGAAAACGCCCAATATTAACTCGTGAACGAATTTCATTTTAAAAAAAATGGTGGGTCCGCCAAATCCGGCGGGAGTACGCTAAAATTAGCAGAGGAGAGAATATATTGTAATATATATATATATATATACAACCAACGTTCCAAAATGGAGTCCAATGGGATTCGACCCTGGAAACTCCGTGATGCCCAAAGCTTTAACAAATCTGACAATAACCAATGTGCCACAAGTACCATTTGGTATATCCTCCCGTGGTTATTACTTAAAAGGGGCTATCCACTCATATCTGGGGGGAGAAGCGCAGACCGTACGGACCTGCGGACATGGATTTCAAGACAAAACTGTCATCATTGCAGGTTGCAGAGGGCACAAAAACTGAGATGAAATTCTTCTTGGGCTTGGGAGTGCCAAAGTTGGATCAGAGCGTGGAGACAGAAGTTTTTGGGTAATTTGATGTCATGAATTCAGTGGTGATGTCTGTTATCTGATTTGAGCATTATTTATGAAGCTTGATTTCACAATGAGGTATATTTATGTATTTTCCAAATTCTTTTGTTGAGTTAATGAAAGAGCCTACCCATTTGAGAGAAGGACACAGAGACGTAGTCCTGGATAGATTTCCCTTATTTTTTTTCCTAGATAATGCATTTGTTTCCCTTATTTGTCTCTTATGTTGTCCTGGATAGATTTCCCCACAGGGACACCCTTTCAAGATCATTCCCTTACATTCCAGAGTCAGGGTAAGTTCCCTGAAAGGACTAATGCCTTAGTAAAAATCCTGAATTTTGCTTATTACCCATCACAGAGGTTAACGACTCAGGGATTTAAGAAGACCTTTCAGTCTGGTCATAAAACCTAGTTAAAATCTACCCAGGAACCCGATGAAGGACTTTAAGGCCTAAGTTTGAAAACCTTGCATGAGCGAGAGCGGATCTCTTAGAGCTCGGTATTTCGATGTTTCGGCACCTAGGATACCTAAGGGTAAGATTTATTGTACTTGCAAGTGCCGAAATCCTGACTTGCGAAATCCCAA
>SNQJ01S0008828.1:0-26017 GCA_010110895.2 Picea sitchensis | reverse complement strand
GACACCCAGGAGACCCAGATGCGAGACCTCTTGTCATCGCACATCATGAAATCCTGAAGTATGACACCCTGAAAAGGTCTAGCATTGGTAAGTCTTGGTGTTTCGGTGTTTCGGCAACCAGGAAACCCAAGGGTCAGTCTTCTTGTATTCGCCAGACATGAAATCCCGACTTGAGAAACCCTGAAATGAGTATAGCAAGTTTAGAATTTGGTGTTTCAGTGTTTCGGCACCCAAGATATCTAAAGGAAAGTCCCTTGTACTCACCAGACCCGAAATCCCGACTTGCGAAACCCCATAATAGTGTAGCGTGATAAGAATCTTGGTGTTTTGGTGTTTTGGAACACGGGATATCTAAAGGAAAGTCTCTTGTACTCGCTAGTCCTGAAATATCGACTTGCGAAACCCCGAAATGATAATAGCACAAATGAGATATGGTGTTTTGGTGTTTCAGCACCCGAGATATCTAAAGGCAAGTCTCTTGTACTCGCCAATCCCGAAATCCCAACTTGTGAAACCCCAGACTAATGTAGCATGATTAGAGTCTTATTGTTTCAGTGTTTCGGCACCCAGGATATCTAAAGGCAAGTCTCTTGTACTTGCTAGTCTCGAAATCCTGACTTGCGAAACCCCGAAATGGCATAGTGTGCTTAGAGTTCTGAAATTCGAAGTTTCGACACCCGGGAAACCCAGATGCAAGACCTCCTGTCTTCGCGTAGCCCGAAATCCCAACTTGCGACATCTCAAAATGTTGGAGCGTGGATAGGCTATGATGTTTCAGAGTTTCAGCTCCTGGGAAACCAAGGTGTGAAACCCTCATGTCCTCACATATCACGAAATCCTGATAGGTGAAATCCCGAAATGGATTTAGCACACATGGTTTTGGTGTTTCGTCATTTTGGTACCCAGGATCTCCAAAGATTTGTTTTCCTCGTGTTTGCTAGACATCAAATCCCGATGGATAAAACCCTGAAATGAACAGGGGAATAGATGCTTCGCGATTTCCCGAATCGCAAAAGCCGGGAGAACCTCTTCGGTAAGGCCTGTGGTCATCGTCAATGATCGTATGGGTATGGATAAGGGATGGTAAGGTCTGCAACAGGCCCCATAGGAATTCGGGGATTCTATTCCTTGGAGAAGAGAAGGAAAAGCTAAAAACTTTTAGTACCATGAAGTGGGTGTGTTACATGCTAAAGGAAACATGACGAATATTTCTCCTACCGTAATGATCAACATCTCTCGTATCCCTAGTAAAATTGAGAACATATATATCGGTGCAAATTGTTTGCCTGAATAAATTAAGATCTACATCGATCTCTTCAAATAATTATGAGATGTATTCACTTGGTCATATGAATAAATGTCAGGTATCAACGCCAACATTGTTGAGCATGAGATTAAAACCTCTCTGAATGAAAAACCTATTCAGAAACATTTTAGATTTGTTAATCCTAGGAAGGCCCCCACCATTAAGGAAGAGGTAAAGAAGCTACTTAATTTTGGTTTCATCTGCCCAGTTTCCTTGAATGAATCGGTTTCCAATCATATTCCTGTAAATAAAAAGAAAGAAAGAATCTACGTTTGTATGGATCCTAGATATCTGAAAAAGGCATGTCCTAAAGATAACTTCCTTACTCCTTTCATTGACCAGATTCTTGACAACTGTGCGGAAAGAAAAGTATTTTCGTTTATGGATAGATTTTCAGGATATAATCAAATTCAGATCAAACCCAAGGATCAACATAAAATGACGTTTATTTGTCCTTGGAGTACTTTTGCATACCAGAAAATTCATGTCATCCTTAAAAATGTCAGAGCGACCTTCCAACGTACCATGACCTTTTCATTTCATGATCATAAGAATATTTTTGAAGCTTACTTAGATGATATTGTTGCTCATTCTCACAAGAGAGTAGATCACTGCACTCACCTTTGATTAGTATTTGTGATATGTCATTATTATCGCATTTGGTTGAACCCTCACAAGTTCATATTCTATGTTAGGTTTGGTCTTCTTTTAGGATTCATAGTGTCTGAGCATGGGATCATGGTAGATCTTATGAAGGTTGAGGGGACACTTCAATTACCTCCCCTGCACAACAATATACAACTTCAGGGTTTACATGGGAAGGCTAACTTCCTGTGTCAGTTCATAGTGAACTATACCAATTTAACTAAAGGTTTCATGCATATTTTGAAGAAGGAAACTTCATTTATATGGGATGAGCAAGCCCAGTAATCCTTCTATGCTCTTAAAAAAGATTTGGTGTCAACGCCTCTGCTGAAGCCTCCGGACTAAAGTAGATATTAGTTTCTTTATGTTTCCAAATACAAATGGATGATCGGTATGGTTCTAGTTGAGGAGGATGATGAGGTCCATGATAAAAAAAAAAATCTCAGTCAAAACCTATTTGGTCCTGAAATTAAATACTCTCATGTAGAGAAGTTGCCCTTGGTCATTGTACATGCAGTTCAAAGATTACGACATTATATCTTACTTTGAAAAGTTACTATCTTGGTTGCGGATATCAATCCATTTAAATATTTCATCACCAGGTGTATCATAGGGGGGGAATACAATAAGTGGATTGTTATTTTGCAAGAATTTAATCTCGATTTCGTTTCGGCAAAGTCTAAGAAATCGCTAGTTTTTACCAAATTGATATTGAACTTCCCTTGACTAGATGAGGACATTTTTCATGATGATTTGCTCATGGATGAACATATTCTCCTTATCTCATATTTGAACCCCTGGTATGGAGACATTTTTATCTATCTTCAAACCTTGAAGCTACCCCATCATACGTCAAGAGACTATCGATGACGTATACATCATCAGGCTAAAAAATACCTTATTATCAACAACATTTTGTATCGTTATGGGGTAGATAATATTTTACATTGTTGCTTGAATCACGAGGAAGATGAGGTTGTTCTCAATGAATGTCACAGTGGGGCATGTGGTGGTCATTTATTGGGGCTTGGGATAGCCCAAAATATACTGCGATCTGGTTATTTTTAGTCGTCAATTTTTAAAGATTGCATTGAAGCAGTCAAGAAGTGTCACCCTTTCTAGGTGTTCGCTTGGAAAATGCACTCACAGCCAGCCCCTCTTCACCCATTCTTCATCGCCGGTCTCTTCACCAATTTGGAGCTATATTTGATGGGTTCTAACCCAACCTCGGTTGGGGAGCACCAACATATTATGATGGTTGTGGATTATTTTACTAAATGGGCAAAGGCCATGCCTACCGTTAAATCCTATGGTAAGACTGCAACATTCTTCATGTTCAACCAAATTGTATTCTAATTCGCAATCCCAAGAGAGTTTTTCACTCATCATGGTAGTCACTTTCAGAATGAAATGATGTAAGATTTAGCATCAAAACTAGGGTTTGAGCATGGTAATTCTACCCCTAACTATCCCTAGGAAAATGGACAAGTAGAGGCAGTGAATAAATCTATCAAGTCTATTTTTTTTTTAAATGTCAGTCGAAGCAAATATTACTAGAATATGATGCTTTACCTTGCACTTTGTACATATCAAACCATGGTAAATACTTCCATTGGTTTCTCTCCTTTTCAGTTAGTACATAGTGTGGAGTCAATTCTTCCAATTGAATGTGAAATCCCTTCCCTTAAGTTCACAATTGAGCTCCTACCTGACACATCCGATCTTGAATAACGCCTCATGCTCTTGGAGTGCCTCGATGATCAATGTTGATATGACCCTGCAGCTATCGAAGAGAATAAACCATGTGTTAAGGTTCAATATGATAAGTTTGTTTGTCCTCGACTGTACACTGAAGGTGACTTGGCTCTCCTTTATGACAAATCCAAAGAACCACGGGGGGAAAGTAAATTCAACCCCATTTGGCACAATCCTTATATCGTGCAATGTGTCTTAGAGAAAGGAGACTAAAAATTAGAATAAGAAGAAGGGAATATGTTGGATGAGCCATGAAATGGGATCTACCTTAAAAGGTATTACACTTGAGCCCTCAAAAGTGGGTGTGACCTTTGTATACTAGTGTATCTTAGTGTATATACTTCTTTCTCTTTTCCTTTGTGTCATTGGCTTTCTTATCAATATTTCCCTTGTTTAGAGGATGTCAATGGAATCTTCAGTTTACTTAGGATTCGTGGATAGTGCCATTCATCATAAGCGGAACATGGCTACCACCACTTGGGTCATTTACTCATGTGAGGGCCAACTAGTGTCTTCAGGTGGTGATTGTCTAGAGCCATCAAAGAATAATGTGGCTGAGTATAGCTCCATTATAGATCTATTACATGACACCATTTCACATGGTGTTTGATTTTTATAAGTTCACCTGGACTCCCACTTAGTCATATGTTAGTTGAATGATAGTTACCATGTGTGAGATCCTACTCTTCTCTGTCGATTCCTACAGGTATGAATTTTGGAACGATACTTTGATTTTCTTACTGATAATCAAATCCCTAGAAGTTCTAATCATGTATCTAATGCATATGATAATTATATTTTAGATTTCCATTTGTCACATAACTAGGTAAAGAAAATAAATTCATACATTTACACATTATAACATATATAAGTAAAGTTGAAGACCAATTTTTTTATATTTCATCCTTTCAAGTTCAAAAAATATGGTGTCATAGTACAAAATGGGACTCACACCCTCAAAATAAATATATGGAAAGTATATAGCATGACCATGGCATCTACACTTGTGGTTCTGGATGAGTACCATGATAGCACACTACAATGTTTGAAAGACGTCGGAAGAGTCGCACCCATGCACGGGGTACACCTAGAACCTGTCGATCCATCGTCTCTGGAAAATCATCCATTTGAACCATAGGAATCATGTGCGTCAATCTAGACAGGGTCCCTCACGCATTCTATAGCACTGTCTCCATGTCCCCATTGTTATAGGAGAATCCCCCTGCAGACAAGTGGATTTCCTCTTGGATACTAGACCCATATAACCAAGACAGAAAGGTGCTAATGTGGACACTAACATTCCTTTTCATGAAGCTAAAATATTAAAGGAAGAAGAAGAAATAAAGGTAAATACCTTTACTGATAAGATATTAAGGTAAATATCTTGATCTCCAATTTCTTCAGAAGGTCCTGCAATACAATGAGCAAAAACAACGAAACATCATTCCTACTCTACCATGATTAGCTTCGTAATATATCTATCAAAAGAAACAAGTTCATGAAACATACACAAACTTAAAGGAAGCAGGCCAAGCACATATTTATATTAATGAAAACAAAGAAAAGTGCTTACAACCATGATGTAGATGCAGTAGCTTCACCAAGCTCTCTTTTTCCAGACCCTTTGCTCAAATGATCCACCAACAGAATTCTTGTAACTTAACTGATATCTTCCTTATGAGATCATAAGTTTGATGCCTTGCTATTTGTCCATGTCCCTTTCACCATGAGAAGGCCTCCTTATATAATCTTGGAGAGGCCCAACCTCCTTACAGATTCTTGGGATAGGTTGAGGATATTTCTCCATTAGTTGTGGATCCTCCCTAAGATCTAGCCTTTACCTCATATTCGAATCCAACTAACTCCAGAGATGAGGGGAGTTTTTCCCTGATTTTCCTCAACAGTCAAAGATTCCCTCAAACAGACCAACGCTCCCCCAAAAGGGTACACAGAGCATTGAAACTCTCCCCCAAACAAGGGTAGAGAGCGCTGGCACTCCCTAACAGTCGATAGGGGAGTGATGCCAAAAATTCTCTCAGAAAATCCTAGCGCTCACCCAGAACAGGTCACAAAGTGACACAACGCTCCCCCAAAGGAGGCTAGGGAGTGTTAGCACTCCCTGACAGTGGGTAGGGGAGTGTTTGTCTTCAAAATTCATTTTTATGTGGTTTTCTAAATGGAAAAATCTTTGTATTCCTCATCAGATGATTTCTCCTTATAAAACCAGTCTTTGAAGGTGTCTTAAGTGTCCTTATGATTTTGTTAGAGACACAAGGTAGGAAATATGGAAATATGATGTTTGCAACACTTGAGCCACTACTAATTATGATAATGGGTCATCATTGAAGTGAGTAATTTTGATGTGTAATAGATTCCCCCCCAAAGTGAAAAGTTAGAAGATGAGAACTGATGATTGAAGTACTTTGTAGAATTTTTCAAGAAAGGGTATGGACGCAGAGAACCTGGTAGAAGATGCACACAAGCCTCAAACAAATATTATGACATGTTCCAAACCCAAGGCAGGCATACCTATGCTTGGGTGATAAAGACTTGCAAGGTATGGCCTCCATAAAATACACTGCGGATCCATAATTATATTAACAAAAAGTTATAGCCACCCAAGATACAATGTGGATCTATACTCTCATGACATGAACTGGTCGTAGCCATGAAAAATACATAGTGGATATACAATACAACAAGATAAGGGCCCTTCAATGCATGATTTTTTTAATGAGTCCAGATAAGGCAAATTCGGTGATTTTTCATGTTTAGAGAGTCTAAAAAGAACTTAAAGACAACTCCATGATTGTCCTTTTTTGTAATTTTAGTCTCGCGAGGCTGATAAAGAGATAAATTATCACTCAAAAGACGCCCTTTCAAACCTTTCAACGAGTGGGAAAGGAAACAAGATCACTCGACAATCTTTTCACGTTTAGAGAGTCTGAAAAGAGATTAAAGACTACTCCAGGGGGTTCCTTTTTCATATAACCTTTACAAGTTTGAAAAAGTGATAAAATTATACTTGGTTACACTCTCATGTTTTTTCAAGCACAAGAAAGATCAAAGACTAAGCTCAGAATTGGTTTCATTTTGAAACAATCTTGAAACAAAATTAAACTATACTTGTAAATTCCCAATGTAATTTCCAAAGGTTGGGATACCCATGGATGGTTGGTACCTAACTCCAGAATGATCATCAAAGGCTAGAGACATGCCCCCCAAGCTTCAATTCATTCACCGACATTGAGGTTGTCACCAATTTATGTAGTATATGGAGAAAAAAAATAAGGGTGGATGAAACGAAGGTTCAAATACGAGACCTAATGAAAGACTCAACTCGATATCTATGAGATCTGGCGAAAGACTCGACTTGATAGGAGAGGTGACTGTTTCATTTTTTAACAAGCCTGTCACAGGAAAAGAACTATGCTCAAGGTTCTGGGTTCAATCCCCATATTTATTTTTTATTTTTTAATGATCTTGCTACAGAGAGGAAAAAATATGCTCATGACCTCTGTTTCATTTTTTAATGAGCATTCCACAGAGAGGAAAACTACACTTGTAACCTCTGTTTCATTTTTTAATGAGCTTTCCACAGAGAAGAGAAATTATGCTCATAGCCTCTATTTCATTTGTTAACGAGCTTGCCACAGAGAAGATAAACTATGCTCATAAATTCTTCTTGATCACTTCTTCCAAGAGGATAACGCTTTGGAAGGACACCATGTCAAGGGACAAAACTCGGTCATGGGTTCCAAGAGATCTTCACTGGATGGAAGAAGAATGCTCCAGAAGGAACACGTGTCGAGGGTTGTGGTAGGGGTAAGGAGATCAAGCTCCAATAGCCCTACCAAAGAGATCACCATGTCAACTACCGGATCTAAGTCATCAGAAGTTGAATTTATGGGAGACAACGCGACATAATTGACCTATGGCAGGGGTGATATCGACTGCTAGCTTATCTCCTTGATCCCTTCATCGATGTCATGGGAATCCATATTTGGATCGTGTACCTACATCTCTGTAAAAAAGCAATTGTTAATACTTGATACCATGCAAAAATATTTGTGTTTTTAATTTTTCCTTTATCAAAATTGAAAAACACAAAAAAATGAAATATAAAAAAACATTTCTTACCAATACATCGTAGGCAAACCCTGGTGGCAGAGGCATGTCAGGATCCCTTCTATGTTCGATCCCTTAGTAATGATATTTGCCAATGGCTATGACCTGGCGGTGCCACCAGAAAAAGAACTCATCATTGTAGAGGGTTGGCACCCTACCACCTCCTGGTTGCCTCATCATGCAGGTCCACCGTGACATGGTTAAATTGCGCAGTCTATGTGGAGTAATATCTACTCTATGGCTCAAACTTGGAACCCTCTCAAACAAAAAACTACAAAGTCTGGATGAAAATACAAAATTTCTCATTCTCCCTTGTTTGTAGTTCGTTAACTGACTCTTCTTGTTAGCGAACAGTGAGGTACAATAATCATAAATAGTGGGTCTTAAACACTCCGTCATATATAACATGAGTGGCCTTGATTCCTGGTGAAATGAGGTCGACCACGAAATTCATGTGAATACAAGCATGGCAATATTTAAACTCGGGTTCTCAATCTCCCTGATAGGGAGTTGGATCCCTACTTTATCTGTGCCTAGAACATAGTGGGTGGAAATGTATGCCTCCATAGTCATACCACCCCAAGCTTCTCGAGCCTCTATATTCACTACCTCGCTCCGATGAGACAATCCTGTGATAAATTAAATATCTTCTACTTCAATCCTCAAAGGTTGTCCATCGAGATTGAAGGACTTTGTCTTCAGATCCCAGTAGTTTACTAATAACTGGTTTAACCTCACATGATCCCTTGTTCCTTTGAGAGCCCAAAATTTATAAAGGACACATCATTTTAAATATTGTTGGGCCCTTGCATCTCTTCCCACTATTGCATCTATCTCCTCATGCTCCCTTTCCCTCCATTCAATAACCATCCTGCAAAGGAGAAACCATTTTTTGAGTTAAATCCCTTACAAAATATTGTTCACAAACTTGTACACGGGCTAACTTGATAACAACTTCATATAGAGCTTCATATACACATGCAATATTCGCTTTCCCCGTGTATATGGGGTCGTATACATGACCCAATGATATGTCACCTGCGTACACCCTACTTTCCATATAGAACCCTCTTATACTAAAAGATGGGGACTAAAAATGGAATTTAAACCATTGAAATTGAAGGAGAAGGGATGGTCACTTACTTGGTCCATGTGGTTGTTGATTTCGTTGATCGAAGCTCTCACAATCAACACTTGAATATTGTGGGGAAAATGGCCTAAAATGCACTATGTGGGTTAAAGAACTCAAATGGTATGGTAAAATGTTATGTAATTAAATAGAATATTTTTTGATCGATTTTTAAGTTTTGTTCAACATATATCTACAGTGAGTTAAAGACTAAAGAGAAATTTAAAACTAAATTTTTTCACTTTTACTAAGATATGAATTATAGGAAATTTATAATAGGCCATGCAATTGTATAAAATTTATGATAAACCACGCATTTGTATAAAAGACGATATACTCTCTCTTGTATAACCACAGTTATGATTTTAGAGCTATCCAAAAAAATCAATTTAAATCAAGCTTTAAGATTTTGATTTCCTAAAAAAAAGCTATAGGACTAAACTTAATGAAGGATTCATCCTTTAGTCACCATTTATAAAACAAAGCAATATCTTAAAATGAACTCAAGGAAAACTAAAATATCTATAAAAATATTATTAAGATGAGTTTAAAGAAAAGAAAAATATCATATAAATTTAAAAAAAAATGTGTTATAAAATGAGGAAAAACAATAACTTAATTTCGAATTAAAATCATATTAAAGTAATTATAAAATATATTAAAGGTAGAAAAAGTGGATCTTGATTATCAAGGTCTTCTTATAATTGCACTTACTCGAGCACTCTATAGGCCTTCAATCAAGATGATGTGTCCTTCTATAGGAGTAAGCCAAATGGAAATGATGTAACAAAAATATAAAGAAAAAAGTAAATTAAATTTAAATTTATTACTAAGAAAAAATAAATAATAATATAGAAAGTGAAATCATCTACTTGGAAGGAAAAAGGAAGGGTGACAATTAATTGTCAAATACATTATTAAATCAATGTGAGAAAATAATTGCATCCTCCCAGTTTTACCATATTTTTTATTTCCTTCTCTCCCATATATTTAACATAAATATAATCAACATAATAAAATTTAAAACCCTAAAACAAAAAATTAAAACAAATTATTTTCCATTTATGATACTTAAACAACACAACCAATTTTATGATATTATGCTATTTTACAATAAAATTAAAACAAATTATTTTTCATTTACAACATAGACAATTTTATGATATTATGCTACTTTACAATAACTTACCATATACTTAATATAGTAAACAGAAAATAAAAATGAAAAAAAAAATTGAAAAAAATTGCCATATAATTAACATAATAAACCTGGAAATAAAATAAAATTAAAATTACATTTTATTGTTTTTTTATTTTAAAAAACAATTATATCTTATTAAATAAGATTTGATTAAAACAAAACAATTAGAAAAAGAAATGAAAACAACACATAATAGAAGTCATGTCACTAAACACATCTCACAGAAAATTATATAAATATTACCTGTAAAAAAGAAATTTATAAGTTTAGCATTAACAACTTGAGCTGAGTTCTAAAACGTCAAAATTGACCGATCTAAAAAGAGGCATAATGAGCTGAGTTGCCAGGAAGATGACGGGCATGAAAATTTTAAAAAATGAGGACAGGTATCTGAAAGGGGGTCCAAGTACCACACTGTGCTGACAGGTATCTGGAAGGGCATGCAAGTACCACACTGTGTTTTAGTTATTGCTCTGTTTTGTAGATACAATGCTCAACATGAAGGAGAATGTAAGGTAAGGTTTCTTTTAGTTATTGCTCTCTTCTGTTTTGTACATACTTTACTTTCCATATAATAAATACTTAATATTCTAATTCAACCCAAGCACGTTTTTAAAGTCGAATTAATCTTTTTCTTTATCTGAGTGTTGTCCAACCTATTACATTACTTACGAAATCAAATTAATTATGTCATCACAGGGAGACATTTTGCCATCAATTCCTAACATTCACGGAGATAATGGGTCTCGCCAACTTAGTAAATAATCTTGATAGCCTAGGTTCCTGAACCCAACTACCATTGGTCGAGTATAGTTGAAATTAGCACACATTTCCTATGCAACCAGTGGACGATCGAATTGGTTTTTGAGAAGTAATAGTTGGGTGTTTTGGGTGATTTTCGTTTTGATTTATAATTTCATAAGAAAAACTAATTTCATGTATAATCTGATATTAAAATATAAATATTGCAAAGGAAAAAATGGGTTTTCACTATTAATAAATGAACATCTAACAACCCAACTCTTTTTACATTTTAGAACATACTTCTTCTTGTTCTTCCCCTCCTCAATGGTTCTTTCTCCCACGGGAAAGTTGGGGAAAGCATGCACAAACCCAAATGACCCTACCATCCATCCAAGTGGGAAACCACACTGGCACCCACAATGCAAGCTATCATGTTTTTGGATTTCCTGGAAAGGGAGAATTCCGTGTTCATAATGATTTTATAACTTACAAACTAATACCATAACTCGGAAAGTATCCTCTATAAGGCTCTGAAATAGCAATAATAATAAAATGTGGGTTCATTCCCTTTGAAACCCAACCCAACCCAACCTACCCACATGGATAGATTCCCACCAACTCAATACTCGAAATACCTATTCTATTTTTGAGATCATAAATCGTAGTTCTATCTCTGGTAAAAGTGATACACTGCAGAGAGTGTCCAATGAAACCTTAAACTACTGAGCATTAATTTTTTAAGTTATCCATCCTATTCCCATGTTACGATCTTAGAGAATATATTTATTGCATGGATAGTAAAGTTCATTAATAATCTATCTAACCAAACCAAACCACGATGAAATGCAGGTTTCAGTCATTCGGTCTCCCCCGTCTAGCAACCAGTCCAAGGGTTAAAATAGAATAGTGTTGGTGGACACTATTGCTGCATGGCCAATAGAGGACACTATTGCTGCATGGCCAACAGAGTTGCAGGCTCGTGACGAAGCCGAACCTGGTGTTTTTTTAATTGTACTATAATAATGAAATATAAATAATTACAGTGTTTCAGTATAATTCTACTATAATTACAGTGCTTCAGTATAATGATTCAAGGATGGAGAAACCAAAGGATGATTCAAGGATTTTCTGCTGGAGTAAAGAAAATTTGCATAGAAATTAATCTGCTGGATTAACTGTTAACGGGACAAAAATAGATATTCTTCTGCTACAGTGATAGGATGAAACTTTCACAATAGAGTCACTATTTTTTAATCTATAATCATATAAAAAGAAATGAATAATGCAAAGGAACTTACCTTGGTAACCATGGAATCCAATTGAGGAGGATGTAGATCCACATCCAATTGTGGTCTGTATATGTCTTCTTATTAAAAAAAATCCACCTGTGAGCGTCACACAAAACTATGAATCATGCATACTAATACATGAGAGACCGCTGACAAAGCGAGGAGGAGGATGTGAATAGAAAAACATAAGACGTGGACATGAACGAATGCCCAATTTAATAGAATTTCAAGAAAATCAAGACAACTCAACGGTCATGTTCCTTGATACCGTTCAAGTAACAAATTTTCAAGGAAATCAGGACAACTCAACGGTCATGTTCCTTGATACCAATGAGTGATAGGTGGTGGATGGATGGTTATGGATCACAATAAAGCACACTGCCCGTTGAACTCTCAGTTCAGATTCTGCCACTTCTCGGACGGAGGGATGTGATTGTACAATGTCAAAAGATTTCAATTTAATGGAGGGCATACAAAGATTTTAAATTTAGATATCATTTAATGGAGGGTGTAAAAAGCACCTTCGAATCTAACGGTCATGTTCCTCTACACCGTTCGGTGATGGTGGTGGATGGATGGTTATGTTATGGACCACAATAAATCACACTTCCAGTTCATAAACAACAACTTCTTGAACTGAGGGATAGGATTGTACAGTGTTAAAAGATTCGAATCGAATGGTGGACATAGAAATGTTTTAAATTTAAATACTTTTAAAAAGCTCCATCATAACTGTCACCATTTCACTAAAATATAATTTAATAATTAGATCATTATTGTCCATTTTATTTACTATTTGTCTAAAATTAATAAGTATTGTGAATTTCAATCATACTGCATTCATTTTCATTTTCTGACTAATTGATGTAATTCTAATTTTCTAACTAAAATGATGTTGTATTGTTTTAATTTATCACTTATTTTTTCTATATTCATAATAGTAATGGAATAATTTTCATGTTATCAAAACATTTAGGAACATGGTATAAGAACACCTTAATAATAATTTAGTAAATTACATCTTATATTATATTTAAATTCAAGTTTAATAAAATTTTCAATTATGTTAATAATTAGCTTTATAATTTTTTCAAATTAGTTTTAAAAAACTTGCTTTAAAAAAATTAATGTAAATAAACAAATTGGAGTATAATCCATGTTTCTATTTTTTATAGTAAAATATAATATGTATTAGATTACCAAGGCTTCTTTTTGAGGTATTTAAATTAGCCTTCGGACATTCTTATACCTCAATGTTAAGCCATGAATTGGTTTATCTATGGAAAAAGTTTATATTACTTGGTCTATTTGTCTAAAAAGTTTATTGTTTGTTATTTGTCTTTGGGTGTTTTATTTAAAAAAAAAAAATCAATTTTTCTTAACCTAAGGACTTTTAATTATAATCCTTTCATGTGTATTTTATTTTGAAATTTTTTCTATTATTTATGAAATAAAATATTTTCTTACATTTTTTTAATTTCAAGAGATAAGATAAGATTAAATGAAGAGGCATTGAATGGATTATCATTTTACTAATTTAATAAATGAAATATGAATTTTGATATAATTATTTCTATTTGTTTTTAAATTAGGAAAAAAGTTATTACTATGTTAGGAGTAAGGCATGATGTGAAAATGTCAATTGGGTTTAGCTTGGGTGGTTGCCACTAATGATTATCATCGTCCTCATCCAGGTTCAAATATCTCAAATTATCTTTTACCTTTGGGTGACTCATATTTGATGTTAATTCACAGTGTTCCATGAAGGCTTGTGAGATGTTGGCATTAGTGGAATTTTGAGATAAAAAATGAGCCTCAAAACAAAAGGATTGTGAGATGTTGACGATGTCAACCATAAGGATAAATATTTTTGGAGGGAAAGGAAGAAAACTAATAACACATTTTTTCATGTATTTCCAATTTATCTCAGTATTGGTCTATCAAAAGTATGTAGAGTGGGTAATCCTTGTCCATGAAGAATTTAAATGCAGATTCAATGAGTTCCCACTTGAAATTTGACTAACCTTATACGGAGATATGTCAAAAATAAGTTTAAAAAATAGTTTTATTTCTTTCCCTTTGAAAATTCATAAATCTTATTTTATTATTTTAAATATTGTTTTATTATTTTCCTTAGGAGGCCCATTTTAGACCTCAAATTTCCCCTAATGGAATTTTTTGAAACTCATCGATTCTTTCTTTGAATGAACAATATCTTTTCCACCACATGTTTTGTTGAAAATACTTTGAAATTTGTTTATTTATTGATCCAAAAAGGATTCATAGAAGGCTAAGAATAACTCAGAACTCACAAAGGCAACTCAGAATGCTCAGAATGGCTCCCACAGATAGAGAAAGGGAAAAAAAATTAAAGTTCCCATAACTCAGTGAAAATGGCATGATCGTGAAGAGTGTGTCACTGTTAGTAACATTTCTTGTCCGGGGCACAAGAGTATTCGGGTCTACAAGTTGCGTGAGAAGCGCCCGAGCGCAACACGGAAAAAATCTCATTTTGGGCCTTCAACCAAGCGAGCGAGCGAGATCAGATCGTCGATGGTCCAGATTCATCCATAAGAGCAGATCAACGGTTAGCGGGAAATAACGGTTAGCGGAGTTGCATCGAGAATAGCGCAAATATATCGCGTCAATATTATATGCAGGGAAGGGTAGCAGTCGTCCATCCAAAGGACGTGTGGCGCGAGATCTAGTTTCGTCGATGTTTCAGCTATCGTGAGTTCAAAGGGTGAAGGTTCCGTGTTGTCCTATATCTCGAAACCCCGAACCCAGAAGGCGTCGAAGGTGCCCAAAGTTGGGCCCACAGTATTATGGAGCAATCTCATTCGTCTATCCATAGGAGGTACCTGGCACGTGATTAGGTTCCTTGTCGTTTCTCCCATCACGATTTTAAGGTGCAAAGAGGAGCTCCATCATTTCTCGATGCATGAGGTGTCGGGAGTGTCTGGGACCCGGGCCCACAGCATCGTCAGGAGAGTTCAGAATCGTCAAATCTAGAGGGACGCATGGCTCCAGATTAAGTCACCTCGGCATTTCACTCATCGCGATTTCAAGAAGCAGGGATCAACCCCTTCCTATTCACGAACGCCAAAGGCACCTTTGAGAGTCAACACAGGGTCAGAGCGCGTGGTCACTGGGGAAAGAAAAGAACTGCACGAAAGGGGCCAAAGGCCTCGGGTTTCAGTCACAGAGAGGCTCGCCATGACCTCCAGTTGCCATCGGACCCGACCTCGATCCTGGTCTTCGCTTGGAGTAAATGAAGGCAAGAAGGGGTGGTTGAAACCTATCCTCATCCATTAAGTGTGAGGTATGGAGGGTCTGGTAAGCGGTCTGCTCGAGAGAGTCTTGTGTACCCATTCTTCCAAAAATTCCATGCCGAGTCCTCGACTAATCGGAGGAGGTCTGAACATGTTAGCTCGGCACTTAATGGCTCATCTACTCCCCTTGCAGGAGCCACGCCCAGTTAAGGTGGTGTCTGACAAAGAATACCCGTCCAAATTTGGTTGAAGGGACAACAAGATTTGGATGACTAAACATGCCTCTGTTAGGCAATTTTTTCTGAGTATATAGACTCAGTATTTGTATTTTTGTAATCTATCGATGGTAGAGCAAGGCTCCCAATTGTAAAGTTTTGATGAAGTGTTGGTCTCTCTAGTAAATGTACAAGGCATTTGAGACTTCTCACTTTATGGATGTCAGCTTCATTCCATCTCTTTGTTTACTATGTTAGAACAACTCAGAAATGGAGGATCTAGCCGAGTTGTAGTTTTTATAGGATGATGTAGGCTGGATCACTGTAACAGTTTCACTTTTTCTAATCGGTTTCTGTGACTTTCTCAGCCCTGAAGCGACTTGGAATTGAAGGATTCAGTCGAGTCACCCCTTAGCTCCTTCAATATCTGGACCAAGAGGATCTTGGCTCCTGATTTTTTCACCCCCAAGCCTCCGAAGGCCTGTCGCCCGAGGCAGTCTTTCTCTCCCTTCTCAAAAGTCTTCAATCTACCACCCTTTAATCCATTTACTGACGAAAGTTGGATCAACACCTCCCTTTCTTTCTACATACTAGGCCCGATTTCCTGAGTTAAAGCTATATTTTCTTGATTCTTTACCCATCTGATCACCCCATTAAACAAATCGTGACATAAAATTTATGGGCGTTGGGATCTGCTCGTGCGAACAATCCAAGAGTGACCTCTGATGCTAACATTTCTGGTGTCGTTGTCGGGCACGAAGTTGAAAATTTTCCCCGGGATTGAACAACATTGAGCCTCTGATTCTGAAGGTGCATCAAGTATCAGAGCCTTTGAAGATTGCTACTATGCACATGGCAACTCCATTGTGATGAATCCACTGTGGCGAACCTGCCATGTCAATTGTGGCTTTCAGAAGTAGACGCATGCGGTCTCATCCACAACTCCCTCTAGCTACACCTGAAACAAATCCAGAGGTGGTTATCAGAAAAGGAAAGGCCTCTGAAGAAGAATCTTCCACTGCCGAACTAGGTAATCCACCATTCCCTTCTGCAGGAACTTCATTTTGTCCTCCTCAGTTTCTTAATAGACCTCATTCAGAGGTTTCCCGTTTCCTGAATTTCGGGAGTGTTCCTGTTGAGTTTTCCCCTCCTGGTCTGGGATTGGAGGGAGAAATCGTTGTCACTCCCCTCTCCTCTGAAGTTGTACCTTGGCATAGACCCAGGACTACAGAATATTTCCCCACTCTTTCACAAAGAGGAGCATCTACTAACTTGAGCCCATTAGCCTTCTCCTTAAATCCCCTTTTGTTTCCCATCCCTCTCCGAGACGCATTCCCAGTAGCCCCTTCACGAACTCCTTCTCCTCCAAGTTATCCTCCACCTAATATTCCTATGGCTGGTGCTAATCCCCCTCTAAATAGAATGGACACCATAGTCACTGCCAGATATGCTCCCTTAATCCTACCTCATCCTATGAATCCTCTCGCTGCTGGAGATTACTTGAAATACATGCCCAAGTTTACTGGGGAAGGGGACATAACTGCTGAAGATCATCTGGCTTCTTTCTACAGTTATGCAGACAACCTGAACATTGAAAATGAAGATGCCTCGATGAGAGTCTTCGTCCAGAGCCTGGATGGCGAGGTGAGGAAATGGTTTAGAGGATTGGCCCCTAGATCTATTTTTGGGATTAAAGCCTTGGATAGTTCTTTCCTGAGGCAGTGGGGCAATAGGAAGGATTTCATGTATTACATGACAGAGTTCGAGTCTTTGAAGAATATGGATCGAGATTCTATCTCTGACTTCTCCAAGATATTCAATAAGATGTATAATAAAATTCCTGCTGAAATCAAACCCTCAGAGGCCTCGGCCAAGATTTCTTATGCTAGTGCACTTAGCCCCAATTTCTGTCTTTTATTGAGAGAAAGAAGAGACACCTCCTTAGCTCAAATGCAATATCTGGCCATAGAGGTGGAATCTAATGTATTAGTAGCTGATAGACTGAGGAACAAGGCCAACGCAGACAAAAGAAAGGGAAGATCGAAAACCTCAACTTCTGGACCATCGCTGCCCCACCCGTAAGTGGATGAAATGACCAAGATAGTGAAGTTTATGTCTGTAGAGATGGAAAAAATGAAGGTGGAGGGGAGGCAAGCATACAAGGGCCCCCAAAATGCCAAAAACAAAGGAGGTTTCAGGAGGCCCAACAATATTACTTCCTCGACTGTGCAAAGGGAGAGGGGAAGAGACAGAGAAGACCAGAAGATTCAGGCCCCTTTCCAAAAAAAATTTATGACCGAAGAAGAAGAAGGGGGAACATATGAGCTTGATCCTGAGATCCATTGCTTCGAAGAAACTCCTCCTTTTCCTCATCTCACTCAATTAGCATACGAGGAGTCTCTCATGGACAGTCAACTAAATGAACTGATCAAGGGAGACAAGGCTAGTGGTGGCCAAGGAAGGTATGATATAAGGTCCAAGAAAAAGACAGTGGCATCTGATGTTCCTGAGCCATCCACTAGAACAAAGAAGCCTGCTAATGAGGTAGTGCATAGTCACAGAGGTAAGGTGCCCCGACCCCTCTCTCCCATAGTCCAGAGTCATGTTCCTAAAATAGGAGAAATCCTGAAGCTTACATCTTCTTTCAATTTCGAGCATGAAATTCAAAAGATCAGAATCCCTGTACCCATGACCGAGTTGATTAAACATGAAGGGTTCAAGAAATGTTTCTCTGAGATTTTACAATCTGAGGTCTCACACCTTCCCACAGACTCCATCAATTTGCAAGATGAAAAGCCTGCAGTTGTCCTAGGTCCTATTGTAGAAGAGAGGAATGACTCATCCTCTCCCTTCTACACTTCCCTGAACGTACATGACAAGGTATCGCACAACTGCTTGATGGATTCGGGGGCTTCTCACAACCTCATGCCCAAAATTGTCATGGAAGAGTTAGGGTTGGAAGTCACCCGAGCCTATCATGACCGCTATTCCTTTGACTCTAGAAAACTTCAGTGTCTTGGAGTTATCAAAGACCTAGTCGTGACCTTGTTTCAACTGCCCATGAAAAGTGTGGTCATGGATATTGTAGTGGTCGATGTCCCCCCCAAGTTCGGTATGTTTCTATCAAGATCATGGACAAAAATACTGGGGGGAACCTTGCAGATGGACCTCACATATGCTACTATACCAGTGTTTGGAGGAGAGCATAGAAGACCATACAGGGAAGCCCAACCGGCCTATATAATCAGTGATGAGGCCAATCCTGCCAACCATCATATTTTTGCCTTAGACACTGATTTAGGTTCTAGTTTACTCCAACTCACCCATGCTCCCGAGCCTCCTCTTAAGCTCAGAAATCCGCTCACCACTTCCCATAAATTTCTTGCCTCCATCACCCTCGTCTCGAAAATGTTATTTGATGGAGCCTGTTCTCAGGAAGGTAGTGGAGCTGGGGTGTTTTTTATGTCACCTTCTCACGAAACCATGTCTCTGTCATACAAACTAGAATTTGAAGCTACCAACAATGTGGCGGAGTATGAAGCTCTTGTTCTAGGATTAAGAGCTGCAAGGGAAATGGGAATCCAGGAAGTAGCAGTGTTTGAAGATGTAGAGTTGGTGGTCCAGTAGATCGGAAGTTCTTATCAGGCTAAGTATCCTTGACTCAGGAGTTACATAAATGAGTTATGGGACCTAATTGGCAGTTTCTTCTTAGCATTTAACATTTCTTTCATCCCAAGAGATGAGAAAACAATGGAAGATTCCTTGTCTATGTCAGTGAGCAATTTCAAAGTGCCCTTGCCGCCCAATTCAGATATGATGTAGAAGTAAAATGCAGGCCCTCCATACCTGACAACATCAAACATTGGAAGTTATTCAAGGATGATCTCGAAATCAAGAAATTCTTAGAGACTGTCAAACAATTTTCAGAGATGCATATCGACCAAGATTTTGTCTCTAAATAAGATCTTGATGGGGGTAAGTTTCTGAGCAAAATAGTAGAGCGTAAAATCATGCATCTCCCCAGCAACCATATTCCAAGAGGACTGGTTCCTTTGGAAAGTCTTTTTGATAGAAATGATGTGTCAATAAAAGGGGAAAACTCAGATGATGATGATGATGGCACTATTCAGTGCAACATCAGTACCGAGAGTGAGCCCAAGTTTGTCAAATTGTCAAGAAGTCTAAAAAAGGAGCAGAGGTCTGGGTACATTGGACTTTTGAGGGAATTTGTTGATATTTTCGCCTGGACCTATGAAGACCTCAAAACATATGACACTTCTGTCATCGAGCATAAAATCCCATTAAAGAGGGAGGCAAACCCATTGAGGCAGAAGCTAAGACAGATCAATCCTATGATGTTGCCTATCATGGAGAGGGAAGTGAAGAAGATGTTGCAGGCCCAGATCATCGTACCACTGAGATATTCAGAGTGGGTGGCCAACCTGGTACCAATCAGAAAAAAGAATGGAGAAATCAGACTCTGTGTAGACTTTCGAAACCTGAACAGGAGCTCACGGAAGGATAACTACCCCTTACTAAAGATGGAACATATACTGCAGAGGCTAACAGGAGCATCCAGGATGTCCATGATCGATGGTTTCTCTGGCTACAATCAAGTCTCTGTTCTGCCTGAGGACAGGGAAAATATGGCATTTACCACTCTGTGGGGCACATTCATGTATGCCAATATGTCTTTTGGATTGATGAATGCAGGGGCAACGTTTCAACGTGCCATGGACATAGCTTTCATTGGGGAAAAGGATAAATTTGTGGTCATCTATATAGACGATATCACAATATTTTCAAAATTTGATAAGGAACATTTATGTCATCTCAGGAAGGTTTTCCTGAAATGCAAGAGTTTTGGCATTTCATTAAACCCCAAGAAATATTTGTTCACCATGCAGGAGGGGAAGTTACTAGGCCACATAGTATCAGTGGAAGGAGTCAGGATTGACCCTAGAAGAGTTGAGGAAATACAAGCCTTATCAATCCCAAGTTCCAATAAGGAGGTCCAATCCTTCCTTGGTAAGATTAATTTTCTGAGGAGGTTTGTGCCTAACTTTGCTGAGGAGGTAAAACTTATAACAACCATGCTAAGGAAACAAAATGAAGTGAGGTGGACTTCTGAATCACGAAATTCCTTCGAGAAAATAAAAAAGTCCCTATTTGAAGCCCCCCGTTCTTATTAGTCCCGATTACTCAACGGATTTCCTTATTTTCTCCTTTACTTCACCTGACACGGTAGTTGTTTTATTACAGACAAACAAGGATGGTCTAGAGAAGCCTATTTCCTATTTCATCCAAGCATTGACGGATGTCGAAGTCAGGTATGACACTATCGAGAAGCAGGCCTATGCACTGGTAAAGGCCCTCAAGGCATTTAGAATCTATGTCCTACAGTAAAAAATCATAGCTTATGTCCCCTCCACTGCTGTTAAAGACATTCTTATTCAGCCTGACCTAGACGAGAGGAGGAGTAAGAGGATAGCCAAGATTCTGGAATTTGACCTGGAAATAAAGCCTACCAAATTGATCAAAGGTCAAGGTTTAGCTAAGCTATTGGCTGAAGCCAACTGCTAAGCTTTGGGGATAAGTTTCGTCAACGAATGCTCAGGAATTCAGCAGGGTCGGTTGTCTGACATGGACCCACAAAGGGAGCCTCCATTGGCTCGATGTCCTTGGTATAAGGATGTCATATACTTTCTACAAGAGTTGCAGCCTCCAGACGGCCTACAAAGAAACAAAACAAGAGCTTTGAAGCTCAAGGCAGTCAGATACTACCTTATCGATCAAATTTTATACTGGAAAGACCCCCTGGGGGTACTTTTAAAATGCATGGATCCACAAGAGGCCGAAAGCATCATGTTTGAGTTTAACAGTGGACTATGTGGAGGGCACCATTTCTGGAAGGCCACAGCCCACAAAATCCTCAGGGCTTGATACTACTGGCCCACCGTATTCACTAACATCTGCAGAAGGGTCGGAACTTGCACCAAATGTTAAAGATTTGCAGGAAAAAAACAACTCAAGTCTCTGTCATTAAATCCTGTGGTTGTTTAAGGACCGTTCCAACAATGGGTTCTAGATTTCATTGGATAAATTCACCCTGCTTCCAGTGGGCAGCACAGATGGATCCTGATGGCTACCGATTTTTTCACCAAGTGGATTGAATCTATCCCCACCAGGAGTGCTTCGCACAAGGTAATCATTTCATTCCTGGAGGACCTAATCATGAGATTTCGCTACCCAAGTAAGATTGTCACTGATAACGCAGTCTCTTTTAGGGCTGATTCATTAGCCAATTTCTGTGAGCAATTCGAGATCAATCTGATTCACTCCACCCCATATTATCCCCAGGGCAATGGTTTAGCAGAGTCCTCCAACAAAATCCTGATAAGGATCATCAAAAGGTTGTTGGAAGACAACAAGAAGGCTTGGCATTCAAAATCAAAATTCGCTCTATGGGTCAATCGAGTGACCATGAAGAGATCTATAGGCGTCTCTCCTTTCCAATTAGTCTATGGAGTAGAGGTTGTTTTTCCTTCTTACCTAGCCATTCCTGTAGCAAAATTCCTCCAGGATCATCAAGAGGAGCTTGATGACATGATCATAAGGATTCATCAGCTAGTGGAGGTCCAATAGGCCAGGGAGCAGGCAATGGACAAAATTTAGGACCATCAACAAGGGGTCAAGAAGGTTTTCGATAAGACGGCCAAGAAGGAAGAATTTTGGATAGGAGACCTGGTACTAAAATGGGATGCTCCTAAACAAGATAAGGGAAAGCACAGAAAATTTGAAGCCCTATGGATCGGGCCCTTCAAAATCTCCGAGGTTTTCTTAAAAAACACATATCAGGTGTAGGTTTTGGAGGGTGAAGAAGTTTTCAATAGCCCAATAAATGGGCATTTTTTGAAAATGTGTTTTATCTGAGCCTTCAGAGGCTCCTTTGTTTGTAAATATTGTCCTTTTAGTTCTTTGTTTTTTATTTTTATTGTTTCGGCTTAGTAAATGACTCCATAGCCCAAGAGCAAGGCACTGGAACTGCAAAATGACTCCTTAGAGCATCATAGGGATGACTCTATCCCCCATGGAGCCTAATTTTAGTAACATTTCTTGTCCGGGGCACAAGAGTATTCAGGTCTACAAGTTTCCTGAGAAGTGCCTGAGCGCAACCCAGAAAAAATCTCATTTCGGGCCTCCAAGCAAGAAAGCGGGCGAGATCAGATCGTTGGTGGTCCAGATTCATCCATAAGAGCAGATCAGCAGTTGGTGGGAAATCGCGGTTAGCGAAGTTGCGCCGAGAATAGTGCAAATGCATCGCACCCATATTATATGCAGGGAAGGGTAGCAGTCGTCCATCCAAAGGATGCGTGGTGCGAGATCTAGTCTCATCGGCATCTTGGAAATCACGAGTTCAAAGGGTGAAGGTTTTGTGTTGTCCTATATCTCAAAACCCTGAACCCCAAAGGCACCGAAGGTGCCCAAAGTTGGGCCCGCAATATTACGGAGCAATCTCGGCCGCCCATCCACAGGAGGCACCTGGCGCATGATTAGGTTCCTTGTCATTTCGCCCATCGTGATTTTAAGGTGAAAAGAGAAGCTCCATGATTTCTCGATGCCCGAGGTGCTGGGAGTGTCCAGGACTGGGGCCCATAGCATCGTCGGGAGAGTTCAGAACCATCATATTTAGAGGGACACGTGGCTCCAGATTAAGCCACCTCGGCGTTTCGCTCATCGTGATTTCAATAAGCAGGGATCAACCCCTTCCTATTCATGAACGTCGAAAGCACCTTTGAGAGTAAACACATGGTCACATCCTGTGGTCACTGGGGAAAGAAAATAACTTCGCGAAAGGGGCCAAAGGCGTCGGGTTTCAGTCACAGAGAGGCCCACCATGACCTCCAGTTTCCATCGGACCCGACCTCGATCCTGGTCTTCGCTTGGAGTAAATGAAGGCAAGAAGGGGTGTTTGAAACCTCTCCTCATTCATTAAGTGTGAGGTATGGAGTGTCTGGTAAGTGGTCTGCTTGAGAGGGTCCTGTGTACCCATTCCTCAAAAAAGTCAATGCCGAGTCCTTGACTAAACGGAGAAGGTCTGCACACGTTAGCTCGACACTTAATGGATCAGCTACTCCCCTTGTAGGAGCCACGCGTAGCTAAGGTGGCATCTGACAAAGAATACCCATCTGAATTTGGCTGAAGGGACACCAAGCTTTGGATGACTAAACATGCCTCTGTTAGGCGAATTTTTCAGAGTATATAGACTCAGTCTTTGTACTTTTGTAATCTATCGATGGTAGAGAAAGGCTCCCGATTGTAAAGTTTTGATGAAGTTTTGGTCGCTCTGGTTAATGTACAAGGCATTTGAGACTTCTTACTTTGAGGATGTCAGCTTCTTTCCATCTCTTTGTTTACTGTGTTAGAACAACTCGGAATTGGAATACCCAGTCGAGTTGTAGATGTTATAAGATGATGTAGGTTGGATCACTTTAACAGTTGCATTGTTTCTAATTGGTTCCTGTGACTTTCTCAGTGCTGAAGTGACTTGGAATTGAAGGATTTAGTCGAGTCACCCCTCAGCTCCTTGAAGCTTTGGACCAAGAGGATCTTGGATTCTGATTTTTCTACCCTCAAGCCTCCGAAGGCCTGTCGCCCGAGGTATTCTTGCTCTCCCTTCTCACAATTATTCCATCTACAACCCTTTAATCCATTTACTGACGGAATTTGGATCAAGACCTCCCTTGCTTTCTACATACCACGCTCGATTTCCTGAGTTAAAGCTATATTTTCTTGAGTCTTTACCCATCCGATCACCCCATTAAACAAATCATGACATAAAACTAATGGGCATTGGGCTATGCTCCTGCAAGCAATCCAGGAGTGACTTCTGATGCTAATAGTCACAATATTTATAATGACACAAATGGATCGTCAAACAGAGTTACAGTTTGAACGATATTTAAGGTCAAAGTTGCAGTCAAATAGGGCCAGTCAGCAAGGGGCCACATCATCATTTGTACTATTGAAATCAATAGTTGACATGGAAGGGTGGCGTCATCATACAGGCTACTGACATCAACATGCCATGTGGCAGCACCAGAGGTTTCCACGTGTCACCTGCCATTGGGATTTTCAGCGTCTATGTGGACCAGTAGAAAAGTGCCATGTGGCACCCCCATGTGATGGTACATGGCACCACCCATGAAGAGCCACATGTCAGGTACAAAATGATGGGTTGATGACGTCAGTAGGCAAGTGGAATTATCAATGGGAACCACGTGGCCCAATCATCGAGTGACACATGGCATCCCTGAAACACCCAATATTAACTCGTGAACGAATTTCATTTAAAAAAAAATGGTGGGTCCGCCAAATCTGGCGAGAGTACGCTAAAATTAGCAGAGGAGAGAATATATTGTAATATATATATATATATACAACCAACGTTCCAAAATGGAGTCTGGTGGGATTCGACCCCAGAAACTTTGTGATGCCCAAAGCTTTAACAACTCCACCAATAACCAATGTGCCACAAGTACCACTTGGTATATCCTCCCGTGGTTATTACTTAAAAGGGGCAATCCGCTCAGATCTGGGGGGAGAAGCGTAGACCGTATGGACTTGCGAGCATGGATTTCGAGACAAAATTGTCATCATTGCAGGTTGCAGAGGCCACAAAAACTAAGATGAAATTCTTCTTGGGCTTGGGAGTGCCAGAGTTGGATTGGAGCATGGAGACAGACATTTTTGGGTAATTTGATGTCATGAATTTAGTGGTGATGTCTGTTATCTGATTTGAGCATTATTTATGCAGCTTGATTTTAGAATGAGGTATATTTATGTATTTTCCAAATTCTTTTGTTGAGTTAATGAAAGAGCCTAACCATTTGAGAGAAGGACTCAGAGACGTAGTCCTGGATAGATTTCCCTTATTTGTTTTCCTGGATAATGAATTTGTTTCCCTTATTTGTCTCTTATGTTGTCCTGGATAGATTTCCCCACAGGGACACCCTTTCGGGATCGTTCCCTTACATTCCGGAGTCGGGGTATGTTTCCTGAAAGGACTACTGCCTTAGTAAAAATCCTGAACTTTTCTTATTACCCATCACAGAAGTTAACAGCTCAAGGATTTAAGAAGACCTTTCGGTCTGGTCATAAAACCTGGTGAAAATATACCCAGGAACCCGATGAAGGACTTTAAGGCCTAAGTTCGAAAACCTTGCATGAGCGAGAGTGGATCTCTTAGAGCTCGGTATTTCGATGTTTCGGCACCTGGGATACCTAAGGGTAAGATTTCTTGTACTCGCAAGTCCAAAATCCCGACTTGCGA
>SNQJ01S0008827.1:158610-191582 GCA_010110895.2 Picea sitchensis | reverse complement strand
ACAATGCACTAAGTAAAAATATGACTCCTTAGACACATTATTATCTGAAACAACTCTCTAGTGGCTATACTCATGACTCATTATGAGTTTTGAGAGAAAAGTTACAATATTCACAAGTTGTAATTTCCACTCACTTACTATTGTAGAATTTAATTTATTACTTTCTGATTAATTTTTAGTGCCCAATTCAAAATTTTGGGTGGACATATGTCTTCTCCTACTCAATACCTTTCTAGTGACCTTTTTTTCCCCTCAAATCTGAGCTCTGAGTTGAAAGTTATGGTCCAGACAAGTTTAGATTGTTTTCCCATTTTATTCTTGTATGCTACTTGTGTCTTCTTTTTCTTCCTGCACATTTTTAGATACCTAGATATGGATCTATGGTTCTCTTCTATGGTTCATAAGATTTCCATAGACTACTCTTGTGCCCCAAATTAACTTTTGAGCAAGGATTTATGTCCCGTGGAAGTAAACTGGTGCCAAAATTTTCCCATAACTATTTCAGCTGTAACTTTCTCATACGATCTCTATTTTGCACCTGAAGTAGCTCGTTGGAAAGATCTACCTAAGTTATTTTATTAAATTTGTAGAGATAGAGTGTGTACTCATGGATTTTGATTCCCTGAAAACGTCGTTTTTTAGGGCCTCAAAATCGCCCCACAAGTTTAAGACCTTCAAAATCCGAAAAAATTCATATAAAATTAATGGTTTTACTATTATAACAACCTTCTTTAATCTGCCTTACGGATTGTTCAAAATCGGGTGAAACCTCAACTATTGGTCCACATTCTATCGATGAGCAGTGATCTATGATAGACGTTTTCCTTTGGGTGCATGCAAGACCCTACCAAAATTGTCGACCTGATCATCGACCATTGAACCCTTCCCTTTGGAAACCAATTTGTAGACTTGTCAACTAAACCAACCAAACCGACCATCGTCCATTGGCCCCCGACAATTTTCATTGGTAGATCAAAATCCTTACCAATTCAGCCAATCCGATCATCGACCATCTCTTGGATGACATTGCAACTATGATTGTCATCATGGCGATGTGGATGTTGATGTGGCATGTTACACCATCATGGTGTCAACGGCTAACATGTGATGTGGATGATTACATGGAATGTACATCCTCTACTCCTCTTTTCTTCATCGATAGTTTCCCTTGGATGAACCAAACACCTCATCGAATTAGTGGAAGCCGATCATCGATCATCAATGATCAATGATTCCTCTTGCTAAGCAAACACATTGCTAAAATGGTCGACCGATACCGGTCGTCGATGGTTTAAGTTGGTTGACGAGAAATACTTACGATTTACATATGATGGAGGCCATCAACCGTAGATATGGAATTCTCTTGAACGCTCCAATACTTAGAAATTTTCATTAAAATCGGATGAATTTGAATGAGTGAATCTCCAAACCAAGATGATCTTGACCATCGATCGACTCTCTTTTTCCAACCTCCGAAAAATAATCCAGACTGTTAATGTACTCAACTTCACAAACCTTTGAAAATGAATCCCAACTGTCGATCTGCTAGACCTTGCCAAACTCTGAAAACTTTATAAGTTTTTAAATCTATTCACAATGAATCTAGACCATTGATCTTGGCTCGGGTTCTGATCTTAGTTGTCGATTCACCAAATTTTTTCCCAAATTATTCATTACCATTTAAACATGAAATTCGACCTTCCAAATCGAATTTAGGTCAACAAATCTGTATATTAATTCCCTATATCATCTCTTCAAAAACCCTGAGGAATTTACACTCGAACTTGCTCACAAATTTGGGATTTCACTCTAATTTTCTTAGTTTTCCCCAAATTAGGTCAAATAACAAATATGTAACAATGCATTTGCCCAAATTCGCACTAGTTATTTCCCCATATGGGTCCAATGTTTAACCAAAATCTTTGATACCTTAATGTGGCATTCCCTAGCCCTTTTGAGGTCCATTACGTGTGAAATTACCCATAAATTAAAAAATTTTGTTAACTAATTTCTTGTTGCTTACAAGCTATGAATTACAACTTGAATTAACTATTATCTTATATCATTAATTAAATTCATCGACAACATGTTAAAAACAACATGAATGTAGTTTAATAACTCAACATAACAACATATAAAATTGTTCTCAAACATAGAGTTAATACACAAAAATTAAACTCACAATGCAACACATAAACAAGATACAACAATTATCTTTTAAAAACGACTGTGCAACCAGCTGCTTGGGATGAATGTTCCACTTAGCATTTTTGTTCCAAATCTCGACAAAAATTCACCCCGATCACGAGACTGACAATCCACAAGGCTTGTAGTTGAATTTGTCACTACCTACTCATGACTAAAAAAAACCTACAATTGTTGGTATTCTCCACAATATCTCGATTTTTCACCCAGGCTCTCTTCACTCTTGACTTTTTGCCAAGGAATGTACCTCTTCACTGCTCTCAAACCATCAAGCATTCCATTTGTTTACCAAGGCCTCTCTAGCATAGGTAGCTAGTAATATCTCTATTTGGGGAGAAACTCAAGGGAGCTCACTACTAGGAAAAGACAACAACAACCACTTATTGTTGTAGTGCAACTCACACAAAAGTTCACTCTTGGTCGAAAACTTGTCTCTTCGATATGCTCTAGAAATGCTCAACATGCTCCAAGAATTTCCCTTTGTGGTTGCTCGGCTCCAATCTCTTCTTTTTGCTCTCAGCGTTTGTTCATGCCAAAACATTGACTATCCCCCAAAACTATTGTAATTTCCTAGAAGACTCTCCTCTCCTTTAGTTGCTTTCTTGACTCACACTTCCCCAAGTTGATTGTACTCATCCCCATGCTCCCAATAAGCGTTTTATGTGACTTATCACACCCACCCTCTTTTATGTATTCAATGATTTGATTTGGGAACACTCAACAATAAATTAGAAGGTTCATATCTGAAGAGTAATTTTGGAGGGTGGGTTAAATTAATGAACATGGGTAATTCCCCTTGGACCCATCTATTATGCATTGTGACCCTCCCCTCTCTTGTGGATTAATTCGACCCCCATCTCTTGTCCATGTCCCCAACAACTTTCGCATCACATTTATTATTAAAATTCATAAATACAATTCACATATACATTGTTTGGTCGTCAATACATATTATATCTACATTAATCATTAATGAAACTGGGGATTATAATGGAAGGCGTTACACCATGTATGCTATGCCAGAATATTTCCTCAAAGATTCATCTTCAATACCATCACCAACTATAGGGGTTTCACGTAGTGTTTCATCATCACCAACAAACTAAAGTCCATCATCACCAACAACAACATAGCCTTGAAAATAGAGTTTACCAGGCTTCTCCTCCTCTACTCCAACGTGAGGATAATAGGAAAAACCACCATTCATACAACCACAATGTGCATCAAAGACCCAATAAAACATAATTGCATGTCAATTGGGTAAGAGTTTGAACTGTCCTTGAGTGTCATCTCTATTTTTTCTACTGCTCCACTATTTTTATTTTCCTCCATGACTTCCACCCCATGAAAACCCTTTGCATAACCAATATTGCTTTGGCATTTTATCCTCTCAAGGATCTCTCTACTCCAATACTCTTTTAATGGTATTCAAGATCTTCTTCTCAATCTTCCATAAGCAAAGTGGCCAAGTAGAATAAAAGGTGCAAGTGGAGCAACCTTTTGAATGACAAGAACCAATAATCACCTTCTCATAAGTTTAAAACCATTAAAATCTAAGATATTTCTACCCTTGATTGTCCATAGATTCTTAATGAAGTGTAAATGAGGCCCTCTTATAAGATTAGGGCTCTTCCTAGAGTTTTTCTATGAATATTGGGTCCAAGTTCTGAAATAACCCCTGAGTATCCATGTGTTGGGTGCACAAGCAGTGATTTGAGCACTCTATGTCAATAGAGTCGTATTTCTTAGTCAAATTTGAGTTTGTCAACTTACTCATGTGGATATTGAATTTCTTTGAGTACAATTTCTTGCCTTTTCAATAGAACATTGCACTAGTCAACATAACCAATGGAAACTAATAATTAACCAAAGTTCTTGGACATTTCCATCAATTTCATACTAAGTAAACCGCATGCCAATGCATTATGGAAATAACACTATTTAGTACATGCAAGCCAAATTGTTAGTGCTAACATAGGGCATTTGAAGATGAAATGTCATCAAACTCAAGGTCTTAAAAGAAAAATTTGCAAGAGTGTTTCTCTTGTGGAATGAAACAATCCAAATCTATCTAAATTGACGGGCACAAATCCAAATTTCTCATACTCACAAGTAGTTTGATATCATTGTCTCAAGATACTTTGGAATCTAAACTAGATTACCATAAAGATGCAACTACTATTGGGACTAGTGAAGAAGCTTATATGTTAAAAATTCTCTCAAAACTGCCCATGTACACTTTAAGTCAAGAGGGGTTGTACATGCCAATATCTAATGGTTAAACAAAATTAAAAACCTTTTAATAAGTGAACTAGATCTACTTCCTTTTTCAACAAGCTGCTCAAAAGATAAGATAGCTAGATCCACATAGTTTGAATGGAAATCAATAATGCAATAAATCCTAGTTAAAATACTCAGAGTATAGAAAATTATTGAAGAGAACATGTGTCACAAACTTAAACAAGAGAAATAATTGCAAAGCAGCTAGTTCATGTCTAGTTTATCCTAAGGGAAGTCGATAGTAAGCAAAGTCGGTGTGGGCTGGGTTGCAATAGGATTCATTGTTATTTTATGTCTAGTTTATCTTAAGCAAAATCTATAGTAAACAAAGTGAGTATTAGATTGAGTTTTTTAATCAATTCATTCTTACTTTGATAAAGTAGTGGTACACTTGGATGGACCTGCACAAGCTATCCATGGAAACCTCAACCACCACCTAGTTATGAAAAATTTAGAATCTCCAATCTATTTATACCATAATCTCCACCATCATAGTTCTATTTAAAAAAACTAATTTTCCAAGGACTTGCCTTGATACTGGTTATGGAATATCATGACATAATAGTGTAAATGATCAGAAATGATCTTTTAAAGACTTGGTTAAGTTTCAAGCATGAGTTCATTTACCAATTAGGAATTGATGAAAGAAGAAGAAATTAATGAGATATTATAGAAGACATAATAATAAATGCATATCATAATGTAGGCACAAAGAAGAGAAAACCATAACAACAAAGTTGTTAATGGAGTTCAACAAGATGCGTCGTCGGGGGCCTTTTTCTCAGTGGGTGAGGCTTTTTTCTTTCTTTTCAATGATTCAAGCATTACATCAGAGAAGTGTCAAAAGGATCACAAAATGTTCTCGGCGTGTTCTTCTCAACCTCAGAATCCAACACAACTGACGAAAATGAAAAAGGTTGAGCGTAACTCCCGGAATTGGCCTCCAAAGTTCGCTTCACCAATGGCTTCCTTGCATAAAAATGGCTTTGGCTATCAAATTCCTCATCACTTCTCTTGTTTTGAACCTTCTTAATGTTGCTAAGAACCCCTAATTTATATAAATTTGAAGTGGGCATCAACCTCTAACTTCTCCAGGATCACGGACTCAAATCGGGGCTCGGATCCCCATTATAGCTAAAATCCATTAAAGGTAGTTGAAAATCATAAAAACATATTATATGGTAGAAAACTAAAAAATGGCCAAATATAGGGCACAACCCCCTATTCCCTGGCTCCTGGTCATATGGGATAGGTCCGTAACGATCCCTGAGCTAGAAATTAAGCGTTAATAGATTTTGGCTCCTGGTCCTGTGGCTTTGGCCCATGTGGCCAAACCCTCTGTGAGCCCTCGAATTGGCTTAGCCACGGGTGTGTACGTTGATTTGGGGCTAACCCGCCCGGCGGGGCCTATCTAACACCGCCACATGTCAACAATTATATGGTGGTTTGTTTAAAGCGAAGAACCGACGTCCGGTTAAGCCCCCCTTCCGCAGTGGAATTGGCTCATCGAGGAGGGATAAGGCTTGAATCCCGAAAGGCTATAACAATTTTTTAACTAGCCAATATTGGCAAAATGGGGTCTTAATGGCACCCTGATTGAACCCGTGTTGTGATTCATTAAATTTTCCACCGGTCAAGCGCCATTCAATGCAGTCGGTTGCCACATCACCATCATTACAACGTGTTGGGCTCTAAAGATGTCCTAAAACGACCTCTATGCATCAGCGAAGAAGATAGGTGTTGGCACAAACATTTTACTTGTTTCCTACATGGGTTCTTACCTTCCATATTCAATACCTCATCCTTTCCGAGGGTACCCAGCACCACCCAAAGGGAACAACAATCGTAACAAAGGAATGACAGTTGTTAAGTTCAAATGAAACGACACTACGCATGAGGAACAACAATAAAGTAACAAGGGCGACAATCGTGGTTGGACCCGAACTAATGTTGTATGAATTGCATTGTTTTACTTGCCCAACTATCTAATTTGTCGAATTAGGAGTTCATGAAACTTCTGAGAAGCACATGCAAAGTGTATGCGAGGAGTTGAAGCTAATTTAACCTAATCTAATGGTAAAGATACAACTAAAATTGAATCATAAATCTAACAAACACGTGAAATATAATCATTAATCTAAAACACGACTAAAATTGAATCATTAACCTAACACACGACTAAAATTGAATTGCATAAATGAAATTAATTTAGGAATGGAAAATTGCATCAAAGGATAAAAAACATGTGAAGAGCAACAAGATGACACATGTGAGCTCACACTAACGGTAAAAACAGTTCTGATTTATTACAAGAATCAAATGACAAATCGTGAAACAATAATGAAAACATGAATCAAACTAAGAATCCCTTTTCTCTACAATATTACAAAGGCAAACTCTACATGCTAAGATTCATTCGGACTTCTACTAGAGATCTAATGACTACTCCCTCATGAAGAGAGCACTCTCTCTTATACATGAGCTTTGAAAAGGATATAAACATCTCATAATTACATATCACTATTCTCTCAGCTACTTTCCCATTGATAAAAATATAATCCTTCGTCCTCACACATATCTCATATCTTAGATGAATGTGTTATCCATTCCATGATCTTCTCTCCTTGAAATAGGCTTGAATTATCTCACGAGAAATATTGATGTGGGAGGAGGAAGTGATGAGAAGTCTTTTTGAATTAATCCTTCATATTCCTACACATTACAAAGCTCACATTTTTGAGATATATGAAAACGTAATGGCGATTTTCTAATATTTAATCACAAATTCCCTTTAATACTAAAATGAATAAAGTGGAGAATAATAAGGTGAAACGCAAATATATTTATGAAAATGATATCATGAGTTAATGGGGTGATGAAATGTGAAAAAATGATGAAGGGAAAGGTGCATGAAAATACGACATCTCTGAGTCCCAACATACCCCAAGCGAACTTGTTGCATGTCGCATGCTTGTTGCATGGATATTCTCAAGAAATTTTGGCATCCCGATTTAGGCTTTGGTGAATGATAATGAATATTTCGGGGATGGGATTTACATGAGTAACAACCGACATTTTCTTATGGTTGGTTCTTGGACAACTACCATGAATTATAAAGAATGTTGGTTCTTGTGTAAACAACATTCATTTAGTTATTTTTCTCTTCAGCTGTTATGATAATAATTTACCATATACTTACTAGAAAAGATAATATATTAATGTGCATAAGGAAAAATCAGTATGAGAATGCCTTTTTCATGTTGTGAATCATGCCAATATGTATATCAATGCTTATGAAGCAAAGTTCAACAGCAATTATTGTTGGTAAATGGTAAATGAGATGAAAAATCGAATGATGGTGAGAATTGGAAAAATGGAGTGATGATAATTTGTAAAGTCCATACCCCAGCTGAGTTTGGTTGCATGTGGCGTACAACCCAGCATCAGGTCATGGGAGTGAAAGGAAAGGGAGCTTGGTGAGAGATTTTTCCAAATTATTCATTGCTAGCAGGTTGATTACATGATTAAAGTTTAGAAATAACATACCTCCATGAAGAATATGAACAATTATTCTATTGAAGAAATGATGTGTTGATGAACTATACAATAGGAATATGGAAATCACGACGGCCGACATGGAAGGTGTCCTTGTTAGAGAATCACGTAATGGTGGCTAGCTGTAGTTGCAATAACGTAGCGCTAAATCAGAGAATTTGAAGTGGAGGAATTTGAACTACTACTGAATGAATCATGGAAGAGAGTATGAAAGTTATGGAATTAGCCAGTACTCTCCTTATAAAATGAAGTCATGCTTGCTATAGCGATGGAGTCATGGCGTGTATAGTCTTCACACACTCTGACCAGATGGTACAATTCTAGTCATGCAAATAATATAAATGCGATATGTCGAGCATGAAGAGAATTCATTGTATTACCGACCATTGATGGATGTTGTTGTAATGCGAGGCAAGCTTCACCATTGATGTCGATGAGTGCAAGGTACTTGAGTACATCTTGTGAAGTTTGAATGAATGAGATGATGTCGAGGCACTTGCAAGATCTAATGATCAAGGGAAAGTGATGTATTCCCATGATTGTGAGTGAAAGAACTTTCCATTAAGGCATGCAAGCCTCTAGGTACACAAAATGGACTCTAGTCTATATCCAGATAAGGTGCTAAGATTGATGGGGCAAGACTTATTGAAATGTGGGCCTTAAGGAATACCACATCGATCAACATGATTTTGATAAAAATATTGGTAGGACTATAGGAAAGATCTCACTAGCAATAGTGTTTATGACAAGGCAATGTAATCATGGAAAAGAATTGTGGTTTTATTCAGAAGGAAAAATTAAAATGGAAAAAAGAAGGAAAAAATGTATGTGAATCAGAAAAGAATGGGCATGTGTGAAGTCATGGAAGTTAAGGCAATGGAAGATGGCTTCAACAGGGATGACCAGTCTGATTTGAAGGAGAAATGTGAGGAAATAATTCATGATGCAAAATGGTGTTTATGATATGGGTTTGGTGTAACAACAAATGCCATGATGTATATGATGAGTAACAACTCCTTCAAAGCGGTCAACAAAGCATGTTTTTTTTCAAAGTTTTTATTCTTGAAAATCACTTTAGCAACAAAATACGATTGTCTTTGAACTTGAAAAATGTGAGTACTTAATCACGCAAGCAAACTTGAAGTTTGAAAAACATAACATCGAAGAAGTACTACCAGCGTGGCAGTAGAAAGAATAAAATGTGTTTTATTGCCTCTTGCGTGTGCTTGTTTCATCGTTGATCATGGTGTAAAGTGACTCAAGAAACCAAGTTAACGTAAAATAAAAACATTACTTCGATATAGTTTTTAAGAATTGATTGAAATCCATTTGCAATTTTTGATTTTAGAATGTTTAATTTTTTAAATTTTTTTTGTTTTTGTTTTTATGGTTTTATTATTTTTAATTGTCTAATTTTTGTTTGTTTTAATTGTTATATATATATTATTTGTCTAAAACAAAGTAAAATAATGCAAATTATGGCAACCTACAAAAAAAAATTATTATACAATTGTCACCGAATTAAAGTCTTAATACCAAACCATGTACAATAAGTGAAGCAGACTCCCCAAGGAACATACCATGAACCATCAGGCCTTTGGATATTTTCAATGTACCGAGTGGCCTTTAAAATGCGTGTTCCTATTTCTTTAAGTCAGTGTTCTAGATGCATTTTCTTAAATGTATGCTCAAGATAATCAATGCGTTTAGAATTTGGAGACTTAGTGTATCCACTGCTTACATTAATCTTTGAAAACTACCCATTCACTTTTCACTGTATATTCTCAAGTTAAGAACATGTGCGTCAACCATGAATGTATTGAAGGGAATACTCTATCCTTTTATTATTTGGTATTTCCACCCCTCAAACAAGGGCACAACATCATAAGTCTAGTCCTTGGAAACTGTTGAGGTCGTTGATAACAATGGAGACCGTTTATAATTATTGGGAGGCACATCTTTGCCCGTATCTGAAGCCTTAGAAAAGGGCTACAAGTTACCCTCAACTCAACAATTTGAGCCCTCAATTGCACTTATTCGAATCTCGATCTCAACTTCGACTTTGGGGGCGACGTCGACATCCTCGATATTATCCTCAAAAAATCCTTTAGGGAAAAACAAGAGCCATTCTTGTCAATCCAGGAAATGTATCTTTGACAACCCACCCTCAAATCTATTTGCAGCATGCGCAAAAAATCGACGAGGTAAGGTGATCCATCTATTACCACTTCAACAGTGGGAATACCAACTGAGAATTCTTTCATTAGCGAATTCGAAGCTTCAATGAAAAAATCATTCCTCCCGCCATTCCAATAATACACAAGCCTCTCAGGAACCACACTCTTGTGAAAATTCCCGTAATTGTGCAAAAATGTCTTGCCAGAGCGACCCTCCATTTGACACTCATCACAACATCAACCGCGACTGCTTGAAAACCAAATTAAATGGCCATTTTCACATGCTGTAGCCCCGCGCGAAGTGATTTCACCCGAAGAGTGATAACTCGGCCTTATCAATCTCTTCTTTGGCTCCATACTCCATATTCAATTTCCCTCTTTGCAGATGCCAATTTTGTTCAAAGGTCTGCCCCAATCCATTATTTCTGAGTCAATTCTTGTTTCCATGGTGATCACTCATCCAAGAATATCAAATGGTAGGACCAACCCAACTGATCATTCCATAAAGTGCAGTTATGGTTCACCTTGGATTCTTGCAACATGGATGCCAGAGCGGACGCGATAGAAACACAAAATAAAATATACTGTTGCCGGTGGAACACAAGATTCAAAATCCTAAATTAGTCTTCAATATACATCGTAATCAAAACAATAAATTAATTATACGCTTCCATATTTCTTGTTGGATCATCGATTCATTGCCAGGCATAGCATAAGTGTGAGATATCATCGGAAAAAGTCGAGTTCAAGTGAGGGGGAAAATGTTGGAGTCGATGGATCTTTCGGATCGATGTGACCGAGAGGAACTGGAGAAATTTTTTATGCCAAATAAGAGAAGGATCCATCAAATATGCAACACTATAATAATTTTAACTTAATGAAGCACAAAGAAAATGTCGATGGACATAAAATTCAGGAAAGTCAACACATATTGATGAAATTTCAAAATAGTTATGTGACAATGTTCCATTACCTCTTGGCGTGATATATATATATTATTTTTGATTTGAGATAGTAACAATTCATGGATTTTGGCCGAGGAAACTCCAACCATACCAGTGAAATCATCAGACTTGCTTGGTTAAGATTTCCCTCATCCTTAAAAAACGCTTACTGACAGATTTTTCGTTAACTACTTTAAGATAAATGCTCGTTGAAAGTTTTAGTTGATCATGAAACCTCAACTTGAGATAAAACAATGAGTTCTTGTTGTTTCAATGTTTCTTTCATTTAAATTCATCATTTGAAAGATACGAATGGAAAGATAGGAATCAACATGCATGGGAGAGATCAGAGAAGGCAGTTTTTTTTGTTGATATCGGATCATAGAGATCAGAGCTTGGCCATTGTTTCAAATATAGGTTGATCTGGGGCAGAGATATCTATAGATTTATAGTGTACTGCTGGAGACAAAGTATATTCCCTTTTGAATCAATATGGTAGCGTTTTGTTTATTTCTTGAGGAGTTATTTCAAGACATCTAGAGGATAAGGGCGAGAGCAAAACATGGCGTTACTACCAATACAAATAAAATAAGCAGGCGAAAGTTAAAAAGCGAAGAAAAGTCACGGTGTTGTTTCAACTTGGAGTTCGTATGGAAAAACACAACTAATATCTTTCATAAGTGCGGACAACCTTATTCATTTATATTATTATTGTTATCTTTTCATAATGTACTTCTTGTTTTTTTTGATTCACAGACATAAGGATGAACAAATTTTTATTTATGCATTTATTTTCTATTATGTTTTAAAATACAAATAAAATAAAAATTGATTTTGCAAACTTATTAAAAATTTGTGAGCAAATGGAAACAAATTGTGAGACGAAAAATAGATTAGGCAACTTTTTTTCATCATCAATCAATTAATATTCTTGAAATCAATCAGTCATCCTACCTTCTGATCCTCACAATCACCTGGCCGAAGGAGGCATGCTTATTCCTAAGAAAATAAAAACTTGAAGCAATGTCTACACTATGCTAATTAAAAATGAGAGATTAGTCACGTGTAGTCAAATAGCCAATGTAGCCAAACACACAATAGTAATAAGAATATGTTATCTTTGAATTTCAGAAATGACAATGAAATATATATAAACATGTGAAATTAACTGTTGAAACCGTAAATTAACAAAATGAAAAGAAAAACTAAATGGATCTAACCTTGTACTCACTTGAAACCATCATTCGATAGAAGTCTTTTGTAGGCGCGATTTCCCTCCTTTAGATCATGCTGTAGCTCCTTGTTGTACTCCTCAATCTCATGCTCGCCTAATTGTTCTCCATTAAATGTGCAAGATCCCTCGAATGTTGATGCCTGGATTGGATTGGAGGAGTAAGTAAGCCCTCGATTGCTGTCAAGATATCCTCTTTGTGAGAAGACTATCTTCGTGCTAGAATTTGAGTGAGTTGTTCCAAGCTTAAATTCATTGTTAAACCATCTAGTTAAAGATATTCTTACAACACCCAAAATGGAAATCTAAATGAAAATTTAAATAAAAACACTCTTACTGAAATGAAAAATAATGTCATCTATATGTGTTGGTAGGGAGAACATGAGGAATCTCCACTCAAGTAGGCTGGCGTGACCACTTACCAACACATCACGGAATCACTTGTAGAAATTAAACACTCTTACATAGAATTGAAATTCACACTTGCGGGAAGCACTCTTTCGCAGTGAAATTCACACTACGTGGTTGGAAGGAGAACATGGGGAGTCTCCACTCAAGTAGTTTCTTTGACCCCTTACCAACACATCTAGTTCACACTTGCATGAATTGAAATGAAAAATAAACTAATACCTCAATCCATCGTGCTTCAGATAACTGACGTAAAATGTTGGGCTCTAAAGATGTCCTAAAAACAACCTCTATCCATCTCCCGGAGTCAAAGGTAGGCATCAGCACAAGCATTTTACTTGTTGCCATGAGTTCTTACCTTCCACTTTCAATACATCATCCTCCATATATGAAGTACCTTAAAGGGAACAACAATCATAACAAAGGAGCGACTGATTGTTGGATTCAAATGAAACGACACTACACGCAAGGGATCAACAATAAATATGAGGCATCAATGGATTACTTTGGGCTGAACTAATGTTGTATGAATTTCATTGTAGTACTTGCCCAACTATCTAATTTTTCAATACAAGGTTCGTAAACTTACGAAGCACATCTGAAGCCTGTAGGATTGAACTTAATTTAACCTAATCTAATGGTAAAACTACAACTGAAATTGAATCATTAACCTAATGCAAGAAACACATGACTTGGAGATTGATTTCTACAACCTACATTTGGAGATGAAATTGCATAAATGAGAGTAATTTAGGATGGAAAATTGCGTCAAAGGATAAACGATATGTGAAGAGAAACAAGATGACACATGTGAGCTCACTAACGATGAAATTCTCAAATTACATTACCAAGAATCAAATGACAAATCACGAAACAATAATGAAAAGATGAATCAAACTAAGAATCCCTTTCTCCAATATTACAAAACCTAAACTCTACATACTAAGATTCATTCTAGACTTCTACTCGAATCCTAATGAATACTCCCTCATGAAGAGAGAGCACTCTCTTTATGTGAGAGCTTGGAAGATAAGATAAGCATCTCATAATTACATATCCACTATTATCTCAACTACTTTCCCATTATTAAAATATATGATCCTTCGGAATCCTCACACATATCTCTCATATATCTTGAATGAATATGTTATCCATTCCCCGTGATCTTCTCCTTGAAATAGGCTTGAATTATCTCCTCAAATCTTGAAATGGTGGAAGTATTAAGTCTTTTGAACTAATCCTTCACATATTCTACATTATAAAGCTCACACATTTTGAGATATATATGAAAACATGTCGGTTTTAATATTTAATCACAAATTCCCTTTTAATACTAAAATGAATAAAGTGTGGAGAATAATAAGGTGAAACCAAATATATTTATGAAAATGATATCATGAAGGTTAATGTGGTGATGAAATGTGAAGAATGACAAAGGGAAAGGTGGATGAAAAATATGACATTTCTGAACTGACACAACAAGTCCCACATCCGATCCCGACTTCGAATCAACATCCATACAACCCGGTCACCTTGCCATGTCGCGACTTCGATACAACCAATCACCACGCCATGTCGGTTATTTTAATGATTGTCGTCAGGTACTGCCACGTGTCAACCTGTCATTGGACCATGTTATGTATGGATTGTTGCGTATCATCCGTACAGTGCCACGTGTCAAATCTGTCTTGGTGCCAACTTCGACAATTCAAATTTGAGTGACGTGTCACCTCTTGGTGATTCCACATCAACATGATGACATCATCATGATGTCACCTGTCGTACTCTTGACATTAGTGATACCGGTCGTTGGGTGATCGGTTGACTTTATGTTTGGAGAAAACTTCATAATGTGATATATTTTGCATATGACGTCCATTTGCAATAAAAATTATATGGCCAAAATCAACATGATGAGTCGGACGGAATAACACTGGTTTCATCCAATTTTGAGACTTGATTTTTTAGGCCTTCCTGGGTCCATTTGGGATCATGCCTCCTCACTAAGACCTTTTGGTGCTCCAAAGGGTATTAACTGATCATCAAGTGTGGGATAGGCCATCCCACTTGTTCTTTATCTTTAAGGTTCTCGTTCACCTGTCTCATCAAGATCATTTGAAAAATAACCATGACAACTTATAGCTGTTGTTATGCATTTTTACTTGTTCACATCTTCTTGAATCCACTACCATCCATGTTGAAAACATTAGCTGCGATAACATCAAAAATATGACTACAAATGAGCTAATATGTTTGTAGTACTTACCGTGACATTAGCTTATCTTGAGCAAAGTGTGATTGAACTTCCGTTGTACAACCATCTCATGTTCATGCTTAAGATAAATTGCTTGATTTGGCACAATTATGGAGTGTGTTGCTTGCATAAGATGTCTTCCTTAATTGTTCCATTCTTTGTAGAGATTTATTTGCCTTTAAGTGATGAGCATGCACAACATATTCATTTCCTTCTTTAGTTAAGTGATATTGATTATGTTCCACAATGAGAGAAGATTTCTTCGCGATCATACAAATAAGGACTACCACAAGACCATTCCACATTCATTGAGTGGCATAAAATCACCATTAGTTCATCCACAATTTGGTAGAGAGTACAAGCTTAAGTCACGTACTTTGTTATGTTGCAATTTATGATTGTTGCTTATCCGTTTAAGTGAGTAATGTTTATGGTGTCTTGGTGTTTCTAATTGTTTAACCACTTTCTCTAAAATCAAGTTAGATTGAAATCCACTATATATCAGTAGCCTTCGATCTTTGTGGTATGTTTCATTATCACCCTTATATTAAACAACTTACTTCTAAGTCATATCCATCACCAATTTTGTCAAACCAATTGTTGTGATCTTAGTCTCATCACTTGAATCATATCCCAAGTCACATTTGGCCGGTGTTAACTACAACTATTTGTCTCCCTTTCCTCTCTTTGAACCACTTTGGTCTCTTCTGGGGATGCAATTTCAAAATGGTCATCATCATGCCCTTCTTTCTTGATAGCACCCAGATATCTTCTCTTCCTTCTTATTAAGCTGAATTTGATTTCTTGCCATTCCCCTTTCCTCAAAGACGGTTCCCCACGATACACCAACTCATGTTTCCCTACTTCAATGTATGTTGCTTGAATAGAAACCTCATCCACATTAGTTGGTCCAAACATGAATACAATACAGTGTAATGCAGGTAAACCTCCTTTATGCTTCATAAGAGTTTCTTGGGTATGTGTGGAATGTTTAACATTAATTCCATCTTATGAAATTCATATGTGTATTCTTGCACCGTTTGTCCTTTCTTAGTTTAAGACCTTGCAATTCAACTAAACCTTCTCTTTATAACCCAAAGGATAAAATTGCTTTCTAAGTGAAAAAACAAAATCTTTCCATGATGGAAATACATTACCCACTTGTTAGTGCCATTTTGCAACTTACTCTGCCACGAGATGAGTGCTATGCATGCAAGAAAAAGCAATGCCAACTTGATTTGAGTTGCCTCATCCTTGATTTGTTGCACATTGCAATAAAATTCCATCTGTCTAACCCATTTATCAAGCCTCTCGACATTGACTTCACCATCATACATGGGCAATTCAAATTTCATATCAAGCAGATAAAGGTATATCATGTTTATGTTTATGGGAATCTTTTCTTGCGATGGATTTTGAACTTATACTTGAAGAAGAAGATGATGGAGAAGAAGGGGTGAATGAGGTTTAGGAGCACCCTCTCCTTCTTCAATTTTGTCTTGTATAGAAGATTCCCCTTGGGAAGGCCTCTTTTGTTTCAAGTAATCCTCATATAAGACCTTCACCATCTGGACATGGTGAATAAAGTCTTTTACAACTTGATCTCATTTTGAGACATCCCTTCTTCGATGCCATCTCTCACTTTGAGAATTCCTCTTTCGATTCAATCTTTGGATCTCCTTATACAATCTTGCCTTCACCATGATTAAGCTTTTCCATGGTAATGATGCAAACTCAAAACCAATAGTCAACCTACTCTTATACCACTTTATCGAAATGATCTTTAAAGACTTGGTTAAGTTTTAACCATGAGTTCATTTACCAATTAGGAATTGATGAAGAAGTATAAATTAATGAGATATTATAGCAGCCATAATAATAAATATAGATCAGAATGTAAGCACAAAGAATCAACAAACCATAAAACAAAGTTGTTAACAGAGTTGAACAAGATTGCCTAGATCTTTGGGCTTTTGTCTTAGTGGGTGAGGCTTTTGTATTTCTCTTCAATGCTTCAAAAGTACATCAAAAAGTGTCAAAAGGATTACAATATGGTATGTTTTTGTTCTTCTTGACCTTAAGAATCCAAAAAAACTAAGGGTATTGAAAAATGTTGAGCGTAGCTCCTAGAATTTTCCTCCAAAGTTCGCTTCCTCATTAGCTTCCCTGCATAGAAATGGATTTGGATTTCAAATTCCTCAACATTTATCTTGTTATAAACCTCCTTAATCTTGTTAAGAACCCTTGGTTTAGCATATATATTTGGAGTTGGCACCAATTCTAGCCCTTCCAAGATTTGGCCTCAAATGGGGCTCTAGATCCCCAATGGTTAAATCCATTAAAAATTAGTTGAAAATCCTTAAAAAAACATATTAAAGGTGAAAACCAAAATGGCCAAATATGGAGTTGCAACCCCTATCTTGGGGCTCGAGGGTCTACATGGAATGGTCCATGTGGCCAAGGGCTAGTAATTGGCGCATTGGCCCCTTGGTTTTGGATCCTGGTCCTGTGGCTTTGGCCATGTGGCCAAGCCCTTACCTCTCCACATGCCCTCTCGATTGGCTTAGCCCTGGGTTCGTAGCTCCTGGTCAGTCGGGGCTAGCCCTCGCCGACCGGGGCCTATCCCAAACACCAGCCACATGTCAACTTTTGATTATATGCGGTGGTGTTTTTAGACAAGAACCACAATAGACTAGTCGGTCCGCCCCCCTTCACGAAGTTGTTGGCTCATCTGGAGGTTAAGGGTTCGAATCCACCGGAGGCTATATTTTTTTTTTAACTAGCCAATATTGGAAAAATCTAGGGTGCCAGGTGGTGCCCTCGATTGAGCCGCGATAATAGTATGATTCATCCAGGTACCACCTGTCGATACCCGATCAACACACGTAGTTAGCTACCATCAGCATTTGTACAACCTAGTCACTTGTCTGGTTAGCTTCCACCTAAACGTTAATAAAACCCCATCAGCTTCCGCCATGTTAGCTTCCGTTACAGCCAGTCACCCTACCATCCATATTTAAATTTTAACCCGGTTGTGGTACATACTACCATGTGTCATCACGCCCATTGGAGCCGCGTCATCTATGCGGTTTTCCACATGTCATCCAGGTACAATACCCGCGTGTCAAATGCGTATTAGTGCCAACTTCGACTCAAAAATGCCAAATTTGGTATTGCGTGTCACCTCCTAGTGATGCCATGTTATCATGATGATGTCAACATGATGTCGTACTGGCGTCACTGTTGATAGCATAGCGTCAGCGATCGACTTGTTGACTTTAACTTGGTTGACTTTCTGTTTAGAAATCGATCGAACGATTATCTTTAGCATGACGTCATTGCGAAAAAATATGGTTAGAATCACGACGAGCCAGATGCAATGGAATTAGTTTCATCCGATTCCAAGAACTTTGATTTTAGACCTTCCTAGATCCATTTTGGATCGGTAAAGACTTAAAAGATCGACTTGCTATCACTCCTTAGGGCGTGAGCAATCGAGCATGTAGGGAAGAGCTCATCCAAAGGACACTGTAGAAAATGTTTACAAACCAGTCTCTGAAAACTAAGAAGTTCTTTGCAAATCTTTGGATAGATTTGTGATTTCCCATCTCTCTCAAGTGCAAACACGTTAGAAAGAATGGATATTTTCCAATGGTAGCGTGCCAATGCGTACCAATGCAGTTCAACATGCGTTCTGTTATAGCTTGCTAGAAAACCATCACTATCAATAACTTATGTGCCACATGTATGTTAGTATAATCAAAGAAGAATCTATGATATTGAATGAGATCATTAGATATGATTGAAATAAAGTTCCTTCAACTCTTATAAACACTATCAAATAAATTAGCTTTGATAAAAAGTTTGAAAGTTTATTATTATTTAAAAGAGAGGCTTCAAAATCATGACGTGGATCCCTTTATTACCCCATAGAAGAACAAACACATTATAACAAACATGTGCATTAATCTTCTTTAAAAACATTGTTAAAAGATTGTAACTTTGGGTTTGAGGATACATGAAACGGTGTGACAAGTCATCAGTAGCAATTTTCAAATCCTTTACCAGGTGACATATTACAACGACCCTCTTGAGTGAAATTCATAAATTTCACTCTGTTATGAGAGGTTGCCAAAAAGGATCTATTGATGAAAAATGGATCAAAAAGATGATAAACTGGGATTTATTTACAAATCCAGAAACAAATGAATTTAACTCAGCCATGTCAGATCAAGAAAAAATAAACTTTCAAAGAATGGTGAAATTCATATCGACAATGTCTATGGATCTCTTTCTTTGAATGGAAGAGATTAAATCAAAAGGATGTAGTACATATGATGGGAGAAACTTCTAAGGTCTCTCCTAAGCATAAGTGGAAAAGAATTGAAGGGCATATTGTAGAATCTAACTCCACTTTTAGCCTTTCAAGGGTATTGTCCTTGAAGATAATAACAAACAAGTTAAAGCGGTACCTTTGCTACTTTCTGAGGAAGCTATTCAACTTTACGGAATTGAAAAAGAGTCAATCTCTGAACAAATTAACTGGACCAACATTGCCTTAAGAGGCATGGCTACCCACACCTTTGTGACCAATGAATATGCTCGAAAAGGTCAAATTGTAGACCTACAAGTGTCTACAAACACTATTATACAGTCTGTCAATCAAATTCAAGAAATGGTCACAGATGTGAAAGACAAAAATGGACTTTGCCTTGTGTGAAATATCTTACAAATCAAGAGAGTCCACACGAAACCATGAAGAAATAATGGAAATTTTGGGACAAGCTTTCTCTAAGATGGGAAAGACGCTGATCGAAATTAGACAAAACGATAGTAACCTTGATAAACCTATCCCTGATTCGTTCATCCTTCCAAATCCTTCAATCTCTATAATGTCCCCTGTATATAAGCCCACTGAAACAGTAATCCAAAGGAGATTCCCTCACCATTTCCCAAAAGAAGAAAAACCAGAGTCTTCTTCGAAAGACCGCCATTCCCTAGTGACTGTCCAAAATCCTGCTTACGAAAACCTTCCACACCATACCCGACATACCATTGGCTCAGACTTGATAAGGTAAAGGAAGGCGCGAGAAACAGACATTCTTGGCGGTTTCAAGAATGGAATATTGACACCTTGTCCATAGCACAAATTAGACAAATGATAGATAGAATGTATGTCTCTTACAAGATTATGTGCATGAAAGGAAGAGCAGGAGATAGAAGCATGTAAATCTATCATCCAGTGCTTTACAGGCACCCTCAACAAATGGTGGGAAGTCATTTCTTCCCTATAATGATTACCAAAGATGGAGAATTTGAAATCCTGAAAGATGAAGAAGGTGATATTGTTTATCATACTGATGGATCTCCCCATAATAACATGATTGGTTCTCTCATCACAAAAAATTCTTGAGCACTGGTGTGGAAACGAATCACGAGATGGTGATAAACGTAGTTAATGAATTCTCATGAATATGAAATGCAGGAAGATGTATGAGTATGAAGAATTTCATAAAGATTGGACATAGAGGATATTTGAGGTTCAGGACAATCAAAACCTCCTCTGGAAACAGGTATACTTGGCAGCAATACCAAGTAAATTTGTTGAATATTTGAAAATCTCTGAGTGTTTAAACTTCTCTATGAAACTTATACATGGGGAGAAATTTATGCTACCATTACCAAATCTTTGATAGGATTGTGCACCAGTATAAAAAATTCAAAAGTCTGTGTCCAAAATCTCTTATCTGCCTGATCAAAAGTCTAACATACACATGGGGAGAAATTTACTCTTTAATTACTAAGGCCTTGATTGGACTATGTACTAGTATGAAAGTCCAAAACTCTGTATCTAAGCTTACTTATCTTCCTGATCAAAAATCCATTTGTGAAAAATATGGTGTATATATCACAGATCCTGTTAGAAGAAAGAAGAAAAAGAAAAGGGAAGTCAGGGAGGAAAAGGTAAGAAAACCCAAATGCAGATATAGATATAGGCCTAGAACCCATTACTATGAGCTTGAGGATATGAAATTAAAAACTCATACCTATCAGGCTAAATAGAAAATCCAGTGTTGGATATGTGGGAAACCAGGGCATATGGCTCATAATTGCCCAGAAAATCTAGCCTCTAGAAAATCCAAGGGAAAACTCTCAGAACAAAAGGCTAAAGAGGCTCAAGAGAAAAGGAAATTGGCTCTAAGAATACATTGTAATAGATGAGGAGCCAATGATCATGAAACAAATCAATGTCCTTATCATCCCATCTCGTTGAAGCATGAAATAGCTTCAGAGTATAAAGTGATAATTTATTTTCTGTTAGTAAATTAACTGAATAACTTTGAATGGTCAATGAAGTAGGTATCCTCAAGACAACAACTTCATCTGTCTCTGGTTAATAGATAATGAAACGATACATTATGTACGACATATAAGTACTCAAGAGCCTATTTCAATGAAAAATACCGAAGACCTTCCTCCAATGATTGCCATGCAAATGATTGTCAATAACGGATATTGATATTTCAATATGGAGCATTCAATAACACTATTCAGACACTGGGAGTTTGAGAATGATCTTGGTTGTGTATTGACCTCAAACTCAACCTCATCATCGTGGAAGTGGAAGGAGATTGCAAGAATGCCTGGAAGCATGTATGATCATTTAAAGAGAATTTATTTGTCAAATATCAAAATAGGATAGTTTCACTGCATAGTGGTAGGGGATTGTGTGTGCTTCAGACCAACAATGATCTCCTCCAGACAAGAGATTGAAGTTATGGTTTACAATTTAAAAGAAGGCTGGTGGATATGGGTTCCTCCTTGTAATCCCCCAAGTCACAACAATTCAAGTCTCATGAGCATGGCCTTTTAACCCTCAACCTGGATGATGGAGGTCTTATAAAGCACTCACCTCTTAAATCCTTAAACACTTTTCATTTTCTGTCATTTCTGAATTCGACTTCATTTCCTGTCATTTCTTGTCTTTATCATTGTTTACCAGTTCATAGAAATATAAGTAATCTATGATGGTGCCATTTGTATTTGATTTCATCTGAGTAAATCATATGGAGCATTCAATAACACTATTCAAACAATTCTAGAACAACATGGGAAGCCCATTGGCAACATTGAATTGGTTTTGGGTGCGAGAAAATTGCTTGAGGAAGAAGAGTACTCACAACATCCATGTCTCTACTATATTCATATATGTATATGTTCATTTAATTATTCAAGACAAAATTGCATCCTTTTCTTGGAAGTATACGATATTTCAATCTATGTGCAGCACAGGTGATGTTAGTTTTGTTTTGGTCATGTGATCATAATTGAATTTTGGTTGTGTTTTTGTTATACAACTACAAATAACGATAATTTGGTTGCATCTATTGGAAATTGCCAGATTTCCCAATATGTTGTTCTCATTGTGTTACATGCATGATTTACTGATAGGTCAAAACAATTACAGAGGTTCGAGTGTAAAACCGATATTTACAATGAGTACACGTTAAAAACTTTCATTATTTAATCATTTGTAAAAGAATTTATAACTATTTACTCTCCTTTATTTTTCCAGCATCGTATTTCTAGTTTTAATCATAGACATTATCATTGCAAAGCTAATGAGATAATACATAGATGGGAGGCAAAATTCCTTGTAGGTATGGGTCTTTCACTTATAGCCCCAACTTTCACATTAACATGAATGTAATCTATACTATTATAGTTTACAAACATTATAGAAAATATGAGAATATGTTGTTTTTTTAGTTCAATTGTTTACCTTTTTCATTTGATATTTGCAGAGGAGCTTGGAGTTGCAAGTACAAAGGAATATCAATTCAGGTATATTTGTTGCCACTTTTCATTGAATTTGTCTTTGTGCTTTTCATTTTCTTCTAGAGAGTCGCCCTGTAATTTGTTTTTGTGTTTTTCATCTTGATGCAGAGTCACCCTCAACATAGTAAATCTTAAGGAGTAGGAGCATATAGAGATTGATATGGACAAAGACCCTGTTCAAGTTCGAGCATATTCATATCCATTAGTAGAGGATGCAACGATAACACAAACATAGGGTAACATTAGGTTTGGCCATGCAAATTATTTGGAAAGTACATAACGAATAAGAGATTTCATACTTTTGTTCTACCCTATAGTAATTGAGTTGTAGTAAAGGTAGCTAGTGTGTAGGCAGAGGAAAGAGACTAAACCCTTTGAAAGTGAAACAGAGGTAAGGTAAGTTGTTATATAAGAAGACTTTAACCACTTACCTAGGTGCATCCAGGATTAAGTAGGGAAGATGTAGATCCGAGCCATGCAAAGATTTTATGTCCTACTTCTCTCTACTCTCCATACTTGAGTGTTATCCTCGGCCCTTGCATGCATGTTACTAGGTGGAAGTGGCCTTAGCGACCTTGGATACCAAGTGGAAGTGGCCTTAGAGACCTTGGATACCAAGTGGAAGTGGAGTTGTCATATAATTTTTATGCCTCCAACATTAATGAGAAATGTCAGATAATGTGCAGTGTGCATCTTCAATCTAGCCACTAAATAAATTAGTTTTCTAAAAATAATTTGTATATCTGACAAATACATAAAATAGTGTACTCTCTACTAGAGCTAATTAAGTCTTGTCAAAATGTTTTGACTAATAACAATTTGAATAGAGATAATTAGAGAAAAAATAAATAAATTTTCATTTTCCAAAAAATGAAGTTTAATAAATGATTTTTAAAAGCTTTGAGAAAAGCTAAAAGTCACTTGAAAGTAGATTAAAAGTAAGTTGAAAACATACCAAACGGACCAAGTAATAAACAAAACAAACCAACTAATACGAAGTCAACGATAATGGACTGGAAGGTGAAAGCTAAAGTCCCTACCTTGGCCGAGGGTAGGGACTAATAACATGATGAGCCAATAAACATAGCCTTCACTCACATTTGCAATGATTGATATTGAAAAAGATTCTCAATATGCATATAACGTATTTTTTGTAGATATAGACCAAAAAATTTACCTCTACCAAAAGAAATTATAATCAACACATGTCTCTCCACATTTTACTTGTATTTAGATATCCACAATTCATTTGAATTTACTTTCCTTAATTATTCATGTGCATCTTGATGTAGCATGTACTTCCAAAAAAGAGGAGACTTTATCCACCATTACATGTGTGCTTTCTTTGGAATAAGAAGTTAAAATGGATTGTGTTTAAGTATCATTAATAATTTTGATAATTTAAATGAATAAGTAAAAAATTATCAATTGAATGTATTAAAATGAATTTTGTTTAAGGGTTTTTAATAATTTTTATAATACAAATGAATTATTGCAGAAATCGTTAGTAAAGAATATGCAGTATGCTTGTCGAGCTAATTTATTAATTTAATTGTTGATCATTAAATCATCAATTTGGGGGCGAAAGCTTAGAGATGCCAACACTATATGTGTAGGGACTAGGACAAGAATGACTATATAATCTATGGGAAATAATTCTTAATTTTATGACTCTGGAGCTCCTCCTRGTTGCAAATTTAGTCAACATATCTAGATTTCTCTTAGCTAACTCTTCTTTGAAAGGTTGAAGTTCTATCTTTAGTTCTCTGATTTGTGCCTGGTGAGCTATGTTCTGTCTATAGAGGTTTCTGAGTTTCCTGTGGAGGGACCGAAACCTTTTGGCTATAAATTTGGCTTTGTCAATAGTTTCATGATACATGTCCATGAGTCCCTTAAGCTTCTTCTTTGCAACCAATTCCCCCTTCTTTATTTCATCAACTTCAACCCTTGCCTCTTTAAGTTGTCTTTTGAGCCTCTTAAAAGTATGATTGCTCTCTTCTTGAGGAGTGGTGATGTCAATGATTTCAATAGGCTTTTCAACATCTATGGATTTACCTTTCCTCTGGGATGAAACTCCTACTGCATCATCCTTCACATAGATCTCTTGCTTGGCTKCTTCTTTGGTAAGAGGCTTCCTAGCTTTGACCTTTTCAGCTACACTAGGTGAAGGAAACACCAACTTTATGCCTCTTAGGCCTATGGTTTTGCTTGAAGGGAACTTCATTGGAGTGGGATCYGGGATGGGTGAAGCTTCCCTCTATGAATATTGTGAAAGTCCTCCTTCTTCATCTCTCTTTTTGGCTCTATCAACTTTAACAATCATAGTACTTTTTCTCTTCTTTCTCACCTATGAATACATAGTCTTCTCATCAGGGACAAGGTTTTGAAGCTTGGACTGTGGAGTGGGGGAAACATTCATTTGAATTTGTGAAGAAGTGATGAATGTTTCCCAATCCGTGTTTGTCTTTCTCAATTCTTCCATCATAAGCATTTTGATAATACATGAGTGGAAGACACTAGTGTCCAGTTGCTTGGATTTGTCCTGAACTCTATCAACCATCTTGCCAATACTTATGAACAAATAAAAAGGGAGGTTTATAACTTCTTTCCCTATGAAGTGGAGCAATAGACTTATATGGTATTGTTATATCATGTTAAATCTCCCTTCACAGGTAAAATACCTCTGAATCACCTTCAACATTTTATCAAAGCCTTCAAGCATATGATTTCGTGGTACCCATTTAAACAGATTGTCCCCTTGGTATTATGGTTTGAGGAACTCCTTGGAGAAAGAGGCATTTAGTATCATAGCCTTGAACCACCTCTCTCCAGTGTTGGGTATCTCAGTTGCAGCTGAGATGGACAATTCTAAAACTTTAAACTCTAATGTTCCCACCTTGGTTTTAATACCATCAAAATTCAATGCAAATTATCTAGCAACCTCTGGATGCCCCCTTTGCATCTTTTGAAAAAAAGTGATGCAACCTACTCTTTGGAAAGATTCTCTGATCAAAGGGTCATAATCAAGTAGTTGCATGTCATAGGGCTCTATTTTCACTATTCCCCCTCCCTTATGAGTCTTCTTGTGTTGTGGGTTTTCCATAACTACTGCTGAGGAATACTTTCTGTGAGTTGTAATAACAAGTAGATTTATGAAAACATGGATATAAGGAACCATGGTTTTGATGACAAACTTCTTTCAATAGGCTGACCTTGTACAATATTTTTATACAACTCACGTTATGCACTTTCAAGAATGATACAGGGAATTCTTCAAACAAGAGATATAAATAAAGGCAACTGGAATTTACAATAAGAGGGAGACACCTGTGAATTCTCTGCTTAAAAACAAGGATTTTATGACAATACAAGTATCATTTAACAACGTGGTTACCTCTGCAACCTATTTCTTCTCTACAAATGATGAACTGTGCTTTACAAAATGAGTAGGGGTAAGATTGAATCTGTTAAGGTCGGAGTATTTGAAAATAGAGAGGTCGGGTTTCAAGCAGTGCTGGAACAAAGGTTCCGTAGCACCCCGTTTCCAGTTCACAATGCTAGGAACAAATGATGTGAGCAAGTCAAACTTGAGAAGGAAGAAAACTGGAGGATGTCAGAAGATAGTCAGGTTGCAAAATCATAGTTTAAGAACATCTATTGAGATAATTTTGCAATGATAGCAAGGCAATGACAATTCGTAGTGCCAAAGGGAACAAACAACCAAAACCCCTTTTTCTACCTTCAAACATGGTGAAAAATCTCATGGAGTATTTGGTGGTCCTGAATTTGACGCTGGTGTATTTGAAGTTGCACAATGGTGTTTGCGAGTAGTCCAACCTCCAACTCATATTCTTCATCTAGTTCATAGGGACAAGTTCATAGCGCCTATCTGTAGCACTAGGTTCACAATGTCGAGCTCAAAAATGATTTGCACACTTGGAAAAAAATAGTTAGAATCTTTTATGACAAAATCCCTGGACATTTGTTTAAAATATCAGCTCTGAAATCAAGGGCATATTCTTTGACACGATCCATAAATGCAATGATGGAAATGAATGCATGGTGTGCCTTTGAATGCGATGCGAACTCTCCTAGTGAGTTGGAAGCGTAAAAATCAAAATTGATTTGACATCTAAACGGGTAAAGGTGATAAAAGGAGGGGTCTGCATACAACATGGAGGAAGTGACATGTCAGGGTGATGATGGAGAAATTGAAAGATGTGACTCATGAATTCTTTATCCGACTTGTTATGATAGCAAGGCATAACCCAATGACTCTATACCAAATCCAAAACTAACCTTAGCTTATTTTCATCAAGTTTGAAAAATGATTATAGAAAAGGTATAGAAAACCTAAAACAAAATGAAAACCTAGGACTCAAAATCAAAACTGAAAAGAATTTTGACCCTTGCAATTATATGTGATAAAAAAATGTAGTTTGGTGGATCGATGACTAAGATCTCTTTTGAACTCGAAATCGACGACTGGGATTCATCATGATAAATTTACAAATTCCTAAGGATTCGACCATTTAAAAGGTTTATGAGATCAATGGGAAAGATTAACGAGGGTTCATGGAATAGAAGGGATTGACGGTCCAAATCAATCAAAGAAAAGTCAAAATTTTTCTAAGTGTTAAAGTTCACCAAGAGAAATCACCAACGACTGATGGATGGATCGACCAAAATGAATAAGAGTTTGGGTCGGCCGTAAGACATCTCAAACCATCGATGGCCGATGGTCGGGGGTTGGCAAAATCCGACGAAGTATTTTTAATCACCAACGGACATCGTCGATGGTTGATGGGTTAATGGTCGGGGGTCGATCAATTTTGGTGAAATGTTTGAATCAAGCAAGAAAAGATGTCAATGGCCAATGGTTGGGGGTTGGCCAAATTCGACGAAGTAATTTCAATCGCTAACGAATATCGTCGATGGCCGATGGTTTAATGGTTGAGGGTCGACCAATTTTGGCAAAATGTTCGAATAAAGCAAGAGAAGCCGTCGATGGCCAATGGGCCAATGGTCGAAGGTCGGTAGAATTCGGTGAATTATTTCGAATTGGGCAAGAGGAGTCAGCAATGACTGATGCACTGATGGTTTGGTTTCAGTCGAAGTCAATGAGGTGAAGAGAATCAGTCGATGGCTGATGGGGGGAAAGAGGATGATGACATCATTATCCACATGTTATGCACACCATCATCCACGTGTTATGCCATGTCACCCAAGTTGACACCTCAAGATGATGTGTCATGCCACATCAACATCCATGTGTCATGCTACATCATAAGTTGTCGTGTCAACCAACAAAAGTGGTTGATGGCTGATGGTCAAATTGGTCGATTTAGGAAAGCGTATTTGACAAACATTGGGGATCACCGATCGTCGATGGGTCGATGGTCGGGCGTCGACCAAATTTGTTGGGATTTCCATTCTCCAACAAAGATCACCGATGACCAACGACCGATAAATAGGTCGGCTGAGTTGGAATTATGTGCAAGTGGTCGTCGGAGACTTGGGTTGATGGCCGACGGTTGGGTTGGCAGTTTGGGGAAGTATTGTGTGTGCCATAAAAGAACATCGCTCATCAATGGTTGATAGAGAGTAGATAAACAACCCATATTGCTTCCGACCTGAGATCGATGGCACAGATTGCACATAGGCGAAATTCCTCCACAATTAAAAAAAACAACAATCCGAAGCCGCTATTTTCTTATTTTGGCCATAATTAGAGAAAATTACAATGGAATGCGATGAAAATTATGGGTTTTTTCCGCAAATATGAGGTCTACACAATATTTAGAGAAGGTTGTTGTCCAATTCTGCTTGGCTTTGGTAGAAATTGCAAAATAGAGGTTTTTAAAGATCAAGGTCTGGATCATTGACATAAGTCTAGATTAAGCGGAAACTCTTGGGGAGAGTCCAAAAAGTAGATAAAGAAATAACCCACGAAGGAATTGAATAAATCGTATGGGAATTGGAATGGGGACATTGAAAGAGGCCAAAATCCATTATTCTGGGCTACTTTTAGAGGATTTTTGAGATTTTCAGAGAGGGAAAAGTGACCCTAGATCACAAAACAAGAAATTTTTATTTAGTTGACTTTTTATATAATCATCAAGACGAACAATTTTGGTTTAGTGAATTTTTTTTAGAAGTGCATAGATTGAGAGATAGCCAGTTCTGCTAACTGGAAAAAGGAGTGAAAAAGGACAAAGTTGCATATTTCAGATTGCTATAGTTTTTGACTGGAACATCAGATTAAAATTTTGAAAGTTTTTATGAATTCCATGTTGTTATTATTATCTCTGTCTCATATAAAAGTTTCTCCAGTTCTTGACATATTTTCTTCTATAGTTGACAGAAGTCCGCATTTCAAAAAAAATGCACTAGTAGAGAAAATGCATAGAAATGGGTGAAAATGACTTCTTCAAGAAGCCACATCTTTCAGCTTAGATATCAGATTGGGACATGATACAACCATTGGAAAGATATTTCAGAGAAGAATGCATCTAGGGGATCATAGTTTGAATTGATGAAATGTGCATCATTATTTCAATGAGGAAACAACACGTATGCTAATTAATGAAATATTTTATAATACACATGTTCTAACAATAATTATTACGCACACATTTATTGCAAAATTAGAGTTACAAAAACAAAATTTAGTTCTTATATTAGGATTGGAGTTATGGAATAGGCTCAAGGGTCTTACAACTGTGAGGAAGATATTAGAGGTCCACATGTCAACATGGGGAATGCAGAGACAAAATCAAATGGAAGAAGAGATAAGAAAGAGTCTGTCACTATGAGAAGTCTGCATAGGGAAGTGTAGAGATACATAGATGACAATGAAAGGATTATGAAGGCTCAAGAGAGATACTTTATATCTTGAACATGTTGCATAAGCAAGTCAACACAGATTCTGGCACCAAGAAAGCAACTAGTGTTAGACAATTATCAACATCTAGATCCCATAGCAAAAGGGATGATCACATAAATGATAGACAAGTCAAGAAGCATGAGAATGCACCATCATTCTCCAAGGAAATCCACTAGAATAACTCATGCAAGTTCAAGACCAAGAAGCAACCCAAGTGTGTCTCTTGTTCGGAGTCAAAGAAGAAGGCTTGAGGAAGAAATATTGCAAGGTGAACTCAGGAAAATCAAGCCACCTACTTTCAATGGTGAACACTAGAAGGGTGAAGAGGCTGAGGCATGACTGTTGGAAATGAAGAAATATTTTTAGCTGCATGATTACTCCTCCTGGGTAGAAGCTAGAATTGCAACCTACCACTTGCAAGGAAGGACAACTTTGTGGTGGGATCAACTTAAGCAAGCTAAGAATATCGATGGGAAAAGAATCTGATGGAGGGAATTCAAAGGATATTTCCAAGATAAATATTTGTCCGAGCATTATTATGAGATGAATATGAAAGAGTTATTTGAACTCATGTTGGGAACCATGAAAATGGAGGAATATGAGATACGATTCTTTGAATTGTTGAAGTATGTCTACTTCATCAAGGATGAGAAGATTAAAATCCAAAGGTTTCTAAGTGGGTTACCCTCCTTTTACAGTAACAAGATTCAATATGATAAGACCAATACCTTGGAAGAAACCATAAGCAGAGAAAGACACCTTTATGAGCAAAGCAAAGGAAGGTCAATTTTCTAAAAAGCTTAGACTGATAAGATGAAAGGGAAAAATGATCAAAGGCATAAAGGTTTTAGGCCACCCTTTTTCAGAAATAACTCCCAAGCAAATGAACAAGGCCATGCAACCCAAAATGAGCAAAATAATGCAGATTCATTTGGGAAAAGGCCAAGGAAACAACCTGTTCAATGTTGGGGATGTGAGGGAAATCACTTATATAGGGACCTCCCTAAAAAAGGAGAAATAATGATGACTGTCCACGACATTTAAGAGGTTGAAACATTGAAAGACATGGGAGGAAGCATTCCAAGGATTTATGAAACCTTGGACAACGAGTAGGCAGAGTATCAATCCCCCATGATCGAAGTGGAAGGTAATATTGACAACCAACCCATAGCAATTTTGATTGATTCTGGAGCTACCCATAGTTACATAAATGCTAACATTGTTGAAATATTTCACTTGCAAAGAAGTAAGCATAAGAAATCTTGGTTAGTTTAGTTAGCCACGGGGGTTAAGAGAAAGATTAATGAGTTGGATAAATATTTTCAAATATACACGAATGGACTCAACACAAAGGTAGATGTACACATCACACCATTCGATTCATATGATTGTCTAATTGGAATGGATTGGTTGGAAAAACATCATGCCATCTTAGACTGTTACAACAATAGAAGTACATGTCTTGATGAGGAAGGGAAATAAGGCAAGATTCAAGGCATTCCAAGAGCTGCAACTGTTAGAGAGATTTCAACTATGCAGTTGAAGAAGAGCTTCAAGAAGGGATTTCATATGTTTACAACCCATATGGAGGAGGTAGCCAAAGACAAAGTGGAAAGCATTGAATACCATCCGGTCTTGAGGGATTTTGAAGATGTTTTTAGAGAAATTCCAAGATTGCTACCAAAGAGAGACATTGACTTCTCTATTGATTTGGTTCCAAGAGCTGCCCTAGTATCTAAGACACCTTACATAATGGGCACACCCGAACTAAAATAGTTGTAGATGCAACTCGAAGAAATTTTGAAAAAGGTGTATATATGCCCAATTGTGTCACCTTGGGGAGCCTCAGTTCTTTTTGTGAAGAAGAAGGATGGAACCTTAAGGCTATGTATTGATTTCAAGCAACTTAATAAGGTTACCATAAATAATAAGTATCCTTTTCCTAGAATTGATGATTTGTTTGATCAATTGAAAGGTGCGAGCATCTTTTTGAAGATTGACTTGAGATTGGGATATTATCAAGTAAGGATAAAGGAAGAAGACATCAACAAGACAATGTTCAGAACAATATATGGGCATTATGAATTGACGATAGTTCCATTTGGACTATCAAATTCCCCAACAATCTTTATGTGTTTAATGAATGGAGTGTTCAGGGAGTACCTGGACAAGTTTGTGATTGTGTTCTTAGATGATATACTCGTCTATTCTAAATCAGAAGAGGAACATGAGAAACATTTAAGAATGATGTTGCAAGTTTTAAGAGAGTATAGATTGTATGCTAAGCTAAGTAAGTGCATATTTTATTAAAAGAAGATTCACTACTTGGGGAATATAATATCAGTTGATCCTAAGAAGATAGAGGCCATTAGAGGATGTCCAACGCCAAAGAATGTCACATAGTTCATATCATTCATGGGTCTTTCTGGTTATTACCATAGATTCATAAAAGGGTTCTCAAGGATTACAAGTCCAATCACTTCTTTGCAAAAGAAGGGAGTGAAACTTGAATGGAGTTCCAAATGTGAAGAGAGTTTTCAACAGTTGAAGGGAATTTTGGTAAGTGTACCAATCTTGAAGATTGCAGATCCGAATGAACATTTTGTTTTGTGCATCGATGCATGAAAGGAAGGAATCAATGGAGTTCAGTCAAAGGGACCATGTGGTATGCTATGAGTCCAAAAAATTAAAAGAGCATGAGAGGAATTATGCTACACATGACTTGGAGTTAGTAGTGATTATACACACATTGAAAATGTGGAGGCATTACCTTATGGGTAAGAAATTCAAGCTAAGAAAAAACCATTATGGTTTGAAGCATTTGTTTGGACATCCAACACTAAATTCCAGGCAAACTAGATAGATGGAATTTTTGAGTGCATATGACTTCGAAATTGAGCATATAAAGGGAAAGGAAAATCAAGTGGCTGATGCACTCAATAGGAGAGCTCATGAAGTGCATATTGTAGCCATCGACATGTACATGATAGATCTGAAAGACAAAATCATTACATCAGCAAATTTAGATAAACAATATGTAAGAATAAAAGAGATATTACAACAAAGAGTAAAAATTTAATTATTATGAGTTGAAAGAAGCCGTAATTCTCATGTACAAAGGTAAGGTGTATGTGTCGAATTCCAGTGAGCTAAAAAATGCAGTGCTGAAGGAGATGCGTAATGTACCATATGT
>SNQJ01S0008827.1:142932-153651 GCA_010110895.2 Picea sitchensis | reverse complement strand
GAATATATAGAAGGGATGAGATGGAGAAAAGAGGAGCCTGCCCTCTGAGCAAGAAGACTTTGTAAAACTCTGGAGCTAGAATGAATATACAAATACATAAGCAGAATTTTGAATTGTTTACGAAAAGATTCTAATTGGCTGTGATATGTGTTCTGTCTTCTTTCATAGTATGCAATTATTGTGATATTTTATTTTATTTACACTTTCATCTGTCTAAATTGGAGAATCAAAAGCCCATAATTCATTGCACAATGCTCTTGGCTTAGCAATTTAGGTTATGTGTATTCTTCTTAACCAATTCAGAATTCATTTTAATATCCTCTGATGCAGTTATATGTTTCTTTTTCCTCTGATTCGATGAAAACCTCAAATATAAACTCAGAATCATTGCCTCATTTATCCTTTTCCTCTTAATAGTTTTCATGATTTGTCGATGCATCGTTCATTCATGACTCCATAGCCCAAATGTTATCTTCATTTCTTAAACAACTTTATAAAAACCCCCCAAAACAAACCAAATCTAGCCACCGATTTCCATAGAAACATCAAGTGACACGAGATATCCCTCTCTGAATTGAGAAGGCTAGTGCCTTAGCTCTAAAGCTGGTTGAAACAGTTACCTCTATCGTTTATCTATTCAACCAGACGAAATTTACAGAGTGCTAACATTCTGGCGCCGTTTTCGGGGACGAAATTAGTAAATTTTCCTTGGGAAGAATGACACGATTGAGTTCTAAGGTCTGAGAGAAGCAGACAATTAGGTACATAGTGGTTGTATCCCTTCTTTGGCGACTCCACACATCAAAGAATCAGTTTGAAGGTGATTCCACTGGTAGAAGAATCCATAAATTTTTAATTTTCAATGGCGACTCCACTCTCAATGCAGAATCCAGCTTCCAAAACATCATTGGTGACTCCAATGGAAGATGAGATCCCTTGACATAGTTATGAAAAGACATTATGGAAGAAAACATGTACTTAAAATGTGATTCTTTCCAAGGGATTCTACTATTTGTTATAAATTTCCTCTGGTCCTTTCATGAAAATACTTGACGAGTTTTTCTTTACCCGCTGCATTATAATAAAGATCTCGAAAGTCTTGAAATCATATGTTCTCCTCTTAAAGTTGTGCATGCATATCCTCATTGTATCACTAATTTCGATAAATGTTTTCCATCTGGGCTATGTGATTATCATGACCAAGTTGATGAGCGCCATGAAGCCAAGGCTGATATTTCCCCTCCTATACTTGCTCCAACGTCCTCCAAGACCCAACATATATACGCACCCTTGAAGTTACCCCAAGTTCTCGACGATTTCCCTCCAAAATACTATGACTATCTACCTGTGTTTGATGGGGAACTTGATGTCATCTCAGCTGAAAAGAACATCCAAGGGTTTGAACATTTTTTTGATTTGTTCAAGATTGACCATGATGATTTTTGTATGAGGGCCTTCTCTCATTCCTTGAAAGGGGACACCAAATACTGGTTCAAACATTTGCATCTAGAGACAATTAGATCATGGGAGGAGTTGAAGAATGTCTTTTTAAAGTTTTGGGGCAAGAAGAAATCTTTGGATCTACAACTCACTGAGTTCTATGCCTGGGAAATGCAAAGCAATGAAACTATTTCTATATTCAGTAGAAGGTTTTCCAGTATCTATTATAATTTTTCCGAAGAAATTCAACCCACTGAAGCTGCTGCCATGCTCCATTATGCAACTACTCTTCATCCAAATCCGTCTTTCCTCTTGATGGAAAGAAAACCTAAGTCCTTACAAAAAATGTTTAGTTATTCTCAAGACATTCAACAAAATATCCAAGCATGTGAACAAACTCTAGATAAGGGGTTAGATGCTAAAGAAAATGAAAGTTAATATGCACAGAAAATAGTTGATTGGAACCTTGAGCATAGAATCGATAATATCATAGGTCTTCTTGAATTTCCCAATGCCAACGATTTTGCAGAGAATTATATTCCACTTGTTAAAAGAGGAGGTGCTGATTTAGGTTTTGATCCATCCCATGATAAACAAGAGGCTGATTATTTTATGTATTCATTTATAGACAACCAAGAAGATGAGTTTACAAAATAGTTTGTTAAAGAACAAGTTGATGTTCCAAGTTTGTTCCTGCTAGATGACATTGCATCTGTTAGTAATTTACCTGTATATGACAAATATGAGGATGATTATGATGTTGAAGACGTTCTTTTTCAACAGTATAGTGAGATAAATCAATCTACATATCACAGTTACAGAGAGCAAAGTATTGGATCAATTGGAGAGAATTCTCTACCTTTGTGTTTTGCTGCATTCAAATTGTTGAAAGAAAATTCTAAAATCATTATTGAGGCAAACGAATCTGCGCTGATGAAAAATCACACTAAACCAACGACACAAATTAACAAGATATTGCATCTCTCTTCTCATGTGATTAGTGACCCCATAACTTGTTATGTAGAAGATCCTATCAGTTGAAAAATACAACCATTAATCGAAGATGAGCATGTTAAAAAATATGCCCACAACGAAGAGAATGGAGAAGGTCTTGAATCAAGTGAAACAACCTTACCACTATGTTTTGCTTCTTTCAAATTGTTGAAGCAAAATGTTTGTGATATCTCAAGTTAGAAATCGTCTAGGCATGATAGTGAATACAAACAGAAAAGTGGACTTGCAAGTATAGATTATATTCCATTGTGTTTTTCCTCCTTTTTAGAAAATTGTGAGATGACAGGGGAAGCATGGAAGTTTGAGGAAAGTTCCATCAATCAAGAATGTCAACAACATTCTCACACATTTGATAATTGTGTTGCTGATCACATGAAATGTTATTTTAGGTCAGATTTGTAGCCTATGCTCGGATGTTATCCTAAAAAGGAAAAAGAAGATGATGTTCAAGGTCATTTCCCTTCACCTAAAACTAATATAGATATTCAACAATGTTTCCAACAAAACAAAGTGTTTCAAAGTTGTCTTTCTTTCCCTTAAAATGATGTGGTGGTTCAATTTCTAAATGGCCTAGACACAGATGAGGGTTTTGAGAATGCGTCTATGGGAACTCTAAATTGTGAAATAGTACGTGATATCATCTCTTCGTATTCACAAGAATATTATGAACATGAATTTATTTCCATTCATTCATTTGAAAGTCAAAATGACAGTCCTCAAGCAAATTTCCAGAAGTTTAATAAAACCAAATCAGATGCACATAATATGGCTATCACATTTGAAGACATTCAAGAATGTATGAATATTTTCGTTGATATGCACGGAAGAGTAGACAAACCTATTGCTTCCATTTCATTTGAGAATGTTATCAAAATAGAGGAAACAGAGCAAGAGCAACAAACACTTGTGAAGGAATATTTTCTTTCTGTTTTTTCTGTTCAAGAAGAAATGATCTGTCATGGTTTTCAAGACCCTGTGGCCATCCTATTATAGTCTTCAGTAAAGGAGGAATTTTTTTCATTCATAAGCTGAAGATTTGGATTCAAATTTTGTTTTCAACCACCATTGTTTTCATTTGTCTACCTGCTTAAAAAGGATGTGATCGGAAAAAAATCGGGAAGCCAACTGCTTGATTGGTTACATTGACACTTTCGCATCACTTGATTGAGTGTTCATCTCAACAGTTTTAGAGTAGGTAGGAGTATGCAAATAAGATTGTTGATCAATAAATTTTTAGTTTGAATTTCCAGTATTGTGTACAACCAGTTTTCAGCGGTGTATTCAGTATCCAGTTGAGAGAAGTATGTAGAATTTGGTTTTTAGTTGACACCGGTGACAGGTCGGAGTAGGGAACACACACATGTTTTGGGAGAAAGCCAATGGATGAGGCACCGAGTCTACTATTTATTTGCTACCTCACTGTGAGGATAGCATCCCCAATAGGAGCCTATGTTATCACCAGAACGATTTCCCGTAATCCGAGTGCTAAATAAATTTAGAGAGGGGTTAGACCAATAGGACGGAACCCATCTGGAGGGCAGAGTTATATTGGAAGGGACATGGAAGTGGTAGGACCTAATGGATAGTAGATGTTGGGGCATCCCAGATCAATGGTTGAGACCCATATCAGGTGACGAAATAGCGCAGGACTTAACTGATCATGGGCAGGCTGGGAAAAACCACAATGGTGTCATTCATGGACGCATGGCACCCTTAGAGGTACATCAGGGCAAAAGGAGGTCTGCCTAAAACCATTTTCCCAAAAGCCCCGATGTCACATGTTCTAATATGTCAAATCAATGATTCGTGTAGGGGAGGGATACGGCTGGTCAAATCATTGCACGCCGCTCGTTTGGGTACTTCACGACTGTGCGATGTTAGGGGAACGCTGCTGGATAATGAACTCAAAGGATAATCATTTGAAATGGATTGGCCGAGCGTGGTAAACTAATGTGCCTGCAAGTAATATTGCCAATGATTAATGATTGGAACTTGATAACCACTGATCTTCAAGTATGGGTGGCATTATTCTGCTTCTGGAAATCATCGTCTCATTCATAAGTGAAGTAATCCCCAACTGGATCGACTTTCTGATTTCTGTAAGAGTTAAGGAAAATAAAAATCGTGGTCTCTGCAAAATTGGAAGACATGGACGTAGCTAATCAAGCAATATCTAGTGGAACATGGTTTTCGACTAACATGGTGTGTTTATCAATGAGTAAGAAAGAAAGGTCGATTGCACAGATATTAGCAACCAAATTCCATAATGACCCTGCGACAGAACCATAATCAGGGGTCAGATTAAATCCTTTTATGAGGGACCTAATCATCAACAGACACGTGGACGAACTCTACAAGTGAGAAATGAAGAAGAAACAGAGCAAACGACAGAAGATAAAAATTAGAGCTGAGGCGGTTGAGAGTGTTATGGAAAATCAACTAGCCTGGTTGAGCACTCTAAAGGAGGAAATCTCCAAGATGGAATGAATTATCATGTAGAATTGAGTATGTTCCAGCAAATTTTGGACATATGGTGTTTAAAGGAAAAAACCCCAGATATCTCAGACATGTTCGTAACAATCCCTTAAAAAGTAGGAGAACTGTTGTTATATATTACTCCTTTTTGTAACTGACCTCTATTTTTAGAATTTTGGGGAAGTTTGATCGTTTTGAATTCCACAAGTAACTCCTCTATATATATATCATCCCAAAGGTATAGAAGGGATGATATGGAGAAAAGAGGAGCCTGCCCTTTGAGCAGGAAGACTTTGTAAAACTCTAGAGCTAGAATGAATATACAAATGCAAAAGCATATTTTTGAACTGTTTACGAAAATATTCTAATTGGCTATGATATGAGTTATGTATTCTTTCATAGTATGTAATTCTTGTGATCTTTTGTTTTATTTACACTTTCATCTGTCTAAATTGGAGAATCAAAAGCCCAAAATTCATCGCACGATGCTCTTGGCTTAGCAATTTAGGTTATGTGTATTTCTTCTTAACCAATTCAGAATTCATTTTAATATGATCTGATGCAGTTATATGTTTCTTTTTCCTTCGATGCCATGAAAACCTCAAATATAAACTCAGAATCATCACCTCATTTAGCCTTTTCCTCTTAATAGTTTTCATGATTTGTCGATGCATTGTTCATTCATGACTCCATAGCCCAAATGTTATCTTCATTTCTTCAACAACTTTATAAAAACCCCCCAAAACAAACCAAATCTAGCCATCGATTTCCATAGAAACATCAAGTGACACGAGAGAGCCCTTTCTGATTTGAGCAGGCTAGTGCCTCAGATCTAAAGCTGGTTGAAACAGTTACCTCTATTGTTTGTCTATTTAGCCAGACGAAATTTACAGAGTGATAACATGTACAACGAAATCGATGGGTTAGGTTGATGAATATTACTCTGTTCAATAGGCGTAGGTTTAGGGTCTAGGATAATTATATTTTTCAATGAAGAAGGAGTGTCGGGCATTGGGGTTTTGGATTTAATTTTCTGTTTGGCTATACTCCTTATAACCTTCATAGGAATGACTGGTACAACAAGGGTAGTGACAACTATCACTACTAGAGTGGTAATGGTTGGTGCAACATGGTCACAACGCTTCTGTTTCAAAGGATCCTTTTCATGGGTCTTATCAGGAATAGTGAAGTCCTTAGCTCCATGGGAGCTGATTCCTTCATTTTTATTTTTATCATTGTCATCAATAGGAGTAGTGACAAGCTCACAGGGTAATCCTTCATATGCACCCTTTTTGGAAACAAACCAATTCTGTGATAGGAATGCATCCCAATTATCTCCCCTCTTGTTTAATTCTTCAAGAATTAATATTTTAAATAATTCGTGGTGATACATGCTTCGATTTACATTCTTAGGGTTTGTTTGCACATTCTCAACCATCCTACCTAGGCTTTGACAAGGATAAAATGGAGAATTCAACTCACTACCAGCTTCAAAATGCAACAAACGGAAAATATGGTAGAGAAAAGTGATGACATACCATCTCTCATAGGTGATAACCTTTTTAAGCACAAACATGAGATTTCTTCACTTCTCTGTGATCCATACCCTAGGCACCCCCTTTTTCCAATATAAATTCTATCTCATCGAGCATAGGAATCAGTCCCACACCCCTTTCTCCACTTGTTTATTTTTGAACCATCGTACCCCTATTGTCAAGATCCTTGTATCTTTAGATGATTTTTATTCTAATATGAAAAGCACCAAGTCTCCCATGCGATCCACACTACCATCAAATTCTTCTACAAATTCCTTTGTTACATAGGCATCATACCCCTGAATTTTTTCGAGAAATGGAAACCAGCCTATAGTTTTGAGGAGCGATTTTCTAGCACTGTATTTGGGGTATGCCTCAAGCTCTCTAAGAGACCATGGATCTTTCCTTACCATGTCGAGATTCCCCATGGCACCATAATTGAGAAAATGAGAGGGTATGCAAGAGTGCTTTGTTTTGAATGATTCACACTACAAGTGGGGAACTAGGATTTAGGGAGTTTGGAGATAAAGTATGGGAGAATTTGAGCTTATTTTGATTCCTAGTAGTGATTAAAAATAAGTGGGTCAAAAAAAATTGGGAAATGAGTATAGAGATCGGTCATTCATTGTAATGATCATCCATGGATGAAGCGATGATTGTGGGTGACAGAGTAATCATGAAATACAATGGTTAAAATATCATATGTAGTGAGGGAAATGGATAAGGGTAGTGTATATGGGTATGGGATATGTGTAGTTTATAGGATGATTAAATGGGATATAAGTAGATTATAGGTTTTTAAAGTGGGATTATAGGATACATGGAATAGGATAAGAATACATGTTACATGAATGAGCTCATAAGTAAATACAAATTAAGTTTCCCATGTTTTTAATAAACTAGAAAATAATCAAAACTTGCCTTATTACCTCAAGTTTACCTCATGATGCATGTTGGAATGGAGAAGAGAAAGGAAAAATAAGATTGTTGTTACATTATGTTGAGGTCATGAAATCACTGAATGCTTTGTTGCTGAATCTTGAATTTCCAAATGATGATGTAGAAGAGATGACAAAAATGATGACATTGCTGGTGTTTGAGATTGATTATTTGCATAAGTGGATGATGCTGTAGATGTAGACCAGTGGAAAGATGAAGAGAAGGACCCAGGGTTGTTTGGGAGACTCCATAACCTTACTTGTGAAGATGCTAGTCTATAAATGATGGACATACTTTAATCTGATAGGATACATGTCATCTTGTAACTGATACAAGGGTCTTGTAACTATATAAAACAATGGTTACAAGACTGCTCAATGGTTACTAGACTGCCTGTAGCTACTGAAATTACAAATATTAAAGCTTCTATTGAAAGTCTAAGTAGTGAAGATGAAATATATCAATACTGAGAGCTACTGATAATAGAAGAGAATTGAAAACATGAAAGTAAAGAATATGAAAATGAAATTTTAACTGAACATGCTAAACTGGAAACTTTAGAACAAAGAAATGAGCTGCTGCAAGCTATTGTTGATCAAATAGTCTTCAACTTCTACCAAAACCCGAGGTACATTTCTTATCATGTGAATAAATGTTTTGGTGTCAAGCATGAAAATAAATCCTTGTATTACCAACCATTAAGGTATGTCATTAAAAAATGTGAAGCAACTCAATTTTAATGACAATGCATGCTAAAGTACCTTAGTGCATATTAACATGTACAAATAGATGTGACGATATCAAGTCACCTACAAGATTCGTCAATCAAGAGCCATTGATGAATCCCCATGATTGAAAACAAGGATATCTACCGTTGATGCATGCGGATCGTAGGGAACTATAAAATATCTAACCTTGACCCCAGATAATGTGTTGGAGTTGATGGGGCAGTGATTTTCAGAAGAAGGGCCTTAAGGAATCCCCATCAATGGACATGACCATAAAATAAATGATTTTGAAGGGCCACAATATAAAATTACATCAATATTACATGCATAAATTTTATTGTGAACTTTTATTTTCGAATGAAGATTCTGACACAAGAAAATTTAACTATAGTGGAGATGGTTGCTAACTATGTTGATAAGACAACAAGAATGGTTATCCCAAGCTCTGTAATGATAAGGTTTTTCATAGACCCAAATCATATCTTGTTGAAATTGATGTTAAGAGATTAGGCATAGAAAAACTCCCTCTTTTTGGGACAAACCAAACTTATATATATTACAGTCAACAATCTCTCTTTTATTTGAGAAAAGTCCGGGGGACAGTTTCCAGCCATTTACCTAGCTTTCAAGAAAATTCCCTGTCCAAATGTGCCATAGAGCTAGTTTTCACAAAAGGACTTCATTTTTTCTTTACTTTACACACACACACACATCTTTTTATTTAAGGAAGGAAGAAGAAATAAATCAAAGTGAGGTTGCAGTAGGTTGGGAATCCTCCCTTCTTAGTACCTCCATCTTAGATTGTTGCTGAATACATTGGACGAACTCTTCTCAATTGACATGCAACTTGTACAATCTTAGTTGATGCCCATTGACCAAGAAATAAATACTTTTCCCATCAATGGTATTGATATTCATGGAATCCTTGTCAAAGACATTCACAACTTCATATGGACCTAACCATCGTGTGGTGAACTTTCCTTTAATGTTTTTAAACTTGGAATAAAAAAGGAGAGCCCAATCACCAGGTTTGAATTGATTCTTCTGGATGAACTTGTCATGTCATTTACTTCTCTGCTACTAGACAAAGGTGGTCTACTTGATGGTGCCTTGACGCTTCTCGTCCAATTCATTTAGCTAAACTATCCTTTGTTGTTGTGCCTTTGAAATATCCACACCTAGTTGAACTTCCATTATGAAGGTCTTCACTTGAAATTATATCGGAAGGAGAAATTTTTTGGCATACATTAATTCATATGGTGTGAATCTGATTGTGTTCCTCCATGTAGTCATGTAGGTCCACAGTGCCTTAGGAAGTCAATATACCTAGTTCTCATGATATCATTGTACTGTCTTGGTCAGAATTGATTCAAGGACCTTATTTTTTGACTCCACTTTCCCATTCGCCTATGGATGGTAAGGGGAGGATTCCAATGTTTGATTTGATATTTCTTAGTGATGGATTGTACAAGCTTTGATGCGAACTGCACTCCTTGATCTATTACAATTTCTCTTGGCATAATGAATCGGGTAAAAATATCTCCAAATAGAAAATCAACAACTATTTGTTCAGTAGCACAGAAAAGAGATTTGGCTTCTACCCACTTGGTAACATAATCAATACAAAGTAAGATATACCTTTTATTTTTCGATTCAGGAACAATCGGCTCTAAAAAATCCAAAGATCATTTCTCAAAAGGCTCAATCATTACCTGGGGTTGTAAATAAATCTCGTCAAATCATACTAGGAAACCCATTCATTGACAACTGTCACAACTTTGAATATATTGTTTGGCATCCTTGAAGAGGGTTGGCCAATAGTATCTGGAATGAATACATTTATATGTTGTTCTCTTGTCAGTGAAGTTCCCTCCCCATGGTTCGTCATGACAAGATGTCAATATATCAAACAATTCATCTTTGTAAACACATATTCTGATGATAAAGTCAGGTTCTTTCCGGAAGAGGTTCCCTCCAACCCAAGAGTAAGAGGCGTGGCGTTGGGCGATCCTCTTCTTTTCACTAGGTGAACGATGTTGTGGCGATTTCCCTGTAACAAAATAGTTATCCACATTTACAAACCACAATGATTTAGTAGATACAACAAACAAATTCTCATCAAGAAATTCGTCATCTACAAGAGTTTCTTTTTCCTCATTATGAATTCTAGAAAGGAAATCTTCTACCAAATTTTCCCTTCCAGGTCTATCTAAAATAGTAATGTTAAACTCCTGCAACAACAAAATCCATCTCATCACCCTACCATTGGTTATAGGTTTGTTGATTAGGTACCTAATGGTAGAGTGGTTGGTATGAATGAAGACCTAATACCCAATGATGTAGTGTCTGAACTTATTAATTGCATGCACAACTGCTAGAAATTCCTTTTTTGTAATTGTATAGTTTACTTCAGATGGTGTTAAGTTATTTCTAATGAAGTAAATGGCGTATGATGATTTATTTTCTTGTAGTCCTAAAACGACTCCAAGAGCTGTGTCAGAGGATGTAATGTCCCCACTTTGGGACATCATCACAGTGCAAAGACTTATGATGACCAGAGTAGCCAGATGGATGTTATAGCGAGTACA
>SNQJ01S0008827.1:103739-141539 GCA_010110895.2 Picea sitchensis | reverse complement strand
GTTCCATGGTTATCTCTTTCTGTTATTTGCTGCATACACACATATAAACACATCTAAAAGGTAGATCAACAAAGTGTTTGACGAAATACCTCACTCAGAAAAAGTTTTAAAAAGACACCAAAACAGTGATGATACTTGCATAATGGCTTGGGATCATTACAGAGGAGTTAGTTGAAATGTGGTATGGAAGAGACCAATTTCCCCTCCTTAGGATTGGTTCTTGTGCAATTTTTTCTTTTAGTACGTCGAAAGAATGTTGGCAATGATCATCCTAGAAAAAGTCAGTATCCTTGGTAAGCAATTTAAATAAAGGGGTGGTTATTCTTTAAAATGTTATATGAATATTCTATAATAACTAGAATGTCCTAAAAATCATCTTACATATTTTGGATATTTCAGAACCGAGAGTTTTGATATGACCTCAATATTTTCTGGATCAATGTGAATTCTGACAGTAGATATGAAATGGCCAAGAAAAATACCTATGCTCTGCAACATATGACATTTAGCATCACTCAAAACAAGGTTATTTTCTTGGAACCTCATCAAAAAATTTCCCAGATTCTCTAATGCTTCAATAAAAGTATCACCATATTGATCCAGGTGGATATTGGTGGCCACCCACCTTTTCCAACTGGCTCAAAACAATTTTCTAGCAATTTTGGTAATTTACTATGTTTAGCAGTTTTTAACTTCCAGGGCCATTTTGAGTTCTTAAATGAAGGTTTTTTGGGATCGATCTTCTTAATGATAGTCGAAGGCTCTAAATGATCCCCCTAAATGAATATCCTTGATGATACCTTTCCAACAGTGTATCGATCACCCCAAACGAAGATCGTGTGCAAAAGTTACACCCCCGGGAAGTTGACGTATCAACTACCCCCATCGGGGCTCGCAAACCTTTTGAATTTTCATCTTACGGGGTTAAGGTTTTGGATTTTACTTATGTTAAAAAGGTATTTGGAGCCTAATTGTAACTATAATATCCTTTTTAATGTGAGTAGCCATCACATCTCTTCTCAGAGATAAGCTGCCACCATTCTAACGAGTCTTTCACTCTGTATTTCTACAGTTCTGCAGATTTCACACATTAATAGAAATTGTGTATTACTGTATCTCTGTGCATATATCTCTGGTATATTTATGTTATAATGTTAGATATCTGATACATATCTGTACATTTCTTTATTATATCTATGCTCTCATTTCTTTCCGAAAATAATCTAGATCACATATACAGAGAAATCATCCATATAAACTTCCATGCAATCGTGGATTAGGTAAAAAAAGATAGCTAAAACCGCTCTCTAGAAAGTGGAGGGAGCATTACATAGTCCAAAGGGTACCGATTTGTAAGCATATATACCCCATGTACATGTGAAAGTTGTCTTATATTGATCTTTGGGTGCTATCTGTATATGGTTGTAACCACTAAAGCCATTGAGAAAAGAGAAATACTTTTTACTAGCTAATGCATCCAAAACATGGTTAATAAATGGAAGAGGAAAATAATATTTTAAAGTGGCTTTGTTAATTTATCTATAATCGACACAAATACACCACCTACCATTCTTTTTAGGTACATTGATAAGGGGTGAGACCCATTGGCTATCCGAAATTGGGTAGATAAACTGGGCATCTAGTAATTTTTGTAGTCATTCTTTGACAATTTCTTTGAGAGCAGGTTTCATAAACCTTTATGGTTTCCTAATGGGGTGGGAATTCTCCTAAATGTAGATATGATGGCTACACGTGTCTGGGTGAATGATCTTTATATCTTGATAGCTCCATGCAAAGGCCCCTTTGTGTGTTTTTTCAACATTTTGATTAGTTGTTCTTGCTGAGAACTGTCAAGTTGAGAATTTTATGTAAAAATTTACCTGGACCGATGTCAACATGAATTGTGCTCAATTCTATCATATCAATGGCTATTATAGAAAGTTTTTGTGATAAGGAAGTATTCAAATCATAATTCTCTTGAAATTCTAAACTAAAGATATGATCAAGAGATAAAACCAAATTTGCAAAGGATCTAAATTGACCAAAAAACTCCGAATCTGGTCTTCTTTGATGAGTGCTTTGAATTGTATAATATGATCTATTGTAGAAATAGATTGAACATTTTATCTATCACTATTGGCGGTGTCTAGACATAGAGTGTTTTCAAGCTCACGAGAGGATTTGGGCGGAGGATACAAAGTTATGTTTTTCACTAAGTCTCCATGAGAAATAAGAATGTTCCCAGACCTACATCCAATAAATGCATTTGCGGTGGCCAGATATGACCTTCCTAAGATCAGGGGATGGCCCCCTGAAGGGGTTTTGGGATATAATACCATACAGTCGACATGATACTCCCATGATTCTAAGGAAACAATCACATCATCCAATACACCCTTAGGCTTGATATTTGATTGGTCTGCTAACTCTTAAACAATAGGTGTAGGAAAAAGGTTAAGTATATGTAGTTGATCCATGGTCTATAGAGTCATGATATTGGTGGTGCCCCCTATTTCAACAAGCTTGTTTGGGATGAGAACATAATTGATGTGTACTTAAATATTCTAGTTTCTAGGATCTTGATATTTTTCTACAAATATTTGTCGTGACATGAGATTTGTTGATATCCCCACAAACCAGATTTTTGTTGGTTCTATATTCTTACTTTCGGGTTTCTTTACACAAAGTTATATAATGGTTTTGGCATAAATAGGTATATCTATAATGGCTTGCAATAAAGGGACTTTGGTGCAAACATTCCTTAATTTAGATACCAAGTCAAATTCGTGGTGAACAATTGGTTTCTCAAGCTTAACCTTTCTCGATAGGGAGGAAAACTCGATGACTATGAAGCTCTAAATGTGGGGAATTTTTCTTTATTTCAACATTATCATTTAGTTGTTTGGGAGTATCCTCCTCTGAATCTTCTTCAATAATTTTAGGAGAGTTCCTATTGAGCACCTTTCGTGACCTAAGTTGAATTTCTTGTAAGTCCACTTGGGTGACCATATAGGTAGGAAAGGGCTGTAACTCAGTGTTGAAAGTAAGATGGGCTACCTTATTATTGGAGTTAGGAATTGGTTGAGTAAGAAACTGTGTAGGTATCATAGGTTGGGTGGATGGAAGTTGTAATTGTTGGGGTTGTGTGAGTTGTAATTGTTGAGGTGGTGCAATTAGTTTTGTTTGTGGTTGTGTAGAATATGAAATTTGTTAAGGATATGGTTGTTATGAATATTGGTGATATGGTTTCATAGGGTATGATGGTTGTGGGTGTGTAGGATAGGTATAGACAAGCATGTTCCCATAGCTGGGTCCCTACCATCCTTTTTTACAAGGGTGGTTGTGAACCTACTGCTGGGTCCATCCTTTCTAAGGCATACTAGGATCCAATCATTGTGGTGGATATTATTGAATAGAAAAATATGAAGTAAATTGAGATGCATGATTTGAAGTTGTACCTTGTTCCCTTGGTTGCCAAGGTCTTTTTGGTGCAAGTGTACATAATTGTTTGGTTTCTTGATTCTCTCCTTGGTACACCACTTTGAGTCCCAATAGAGCGGGACACTGCTCTGTTGGATGTTCCCTTACACAAATGGAACAAATTTTAATATTATCAAGAGTACATTCTCTTATTGGGTGTTTCTCTATGCACTTAGGACAAAAAATAGAAAGATACAATTTTTCATCTTCTTGTTTCTTTTTAAATTGCAAATTATCTAACTGTAAATTGAGAGTGCCAAGAAGATCAGTTTTAAAAATTTCAAGAAAATTTCCTAATTCATCCCTGGTGACACCACTAGTAGCATATTTGGTGACTTTAGAAATAGTGTCTCTTGGTCCTTTGCCACATCTGGCCTAGCTTCGAGAATATATTCTACACAAATCACAATTTTCTTAAAAGTTTAGTTGAGAGACATCAACGGATCCCATTAAGTTAAGACAATTTATTGATTCATCTAATAGACATCTAAAACCTGTTGATTTCCCAAACAAGGGGAAATGGGGTAAGGCACAACCTCATGTCTAGAGAAAAACTCCTCCCTCAGACTTAGGAAACGTTTCTTCTTTATCTATAAATCCACACCAAAAGTCTCAATATGAAATTACTTTCGTTTGGTAGTGTGGCCCTTGGAGTGCCCCAGGATGGCCATGACATGGTGTATATCAAAATTTGAGCACAATGGCTAAAAATCCTCACAGACAAATTTGCATCCTCAAAAGGGTACAATCAAGGAATGACTGAAGATCATCATGAGTATGCTGTGACAAGTCATAATTGAAGGGGTAAGACATATCTGTAACCATATCATCACTAGGCTACAAAACATCTGAATCATACGTGCATGAAGACCATTCCTCTAATGATGACAATTCAAACCCCTTTGCCTAAGAGCTACCCTCAATGTCATAAATGGGGTCTCTATAAAAAATGAAACGACCAAAATCACATCTATGTCTCCCAACCTATATGAAATCATCAATGTGTAGATCGATCACATCAGAGAGGTTCTGCATAAGATCATTTGCATCACCAAGGCTAATCATTTCTTCATATTCATGTGCAAGAGGAAGAGAATTTCGAACGACCTCATCTTTATCAATAAGGAGCAAAGATAATGATATCTCAACATGTTCCACCTTGCCATGATTCTTCTTTATCTTTATGTACATGCCCCTCCATCGCCTCTTCATCGCAAAGGGCTTGATCCTTAATACATAGTGCTTTGTTTTCCTCCTTTCAAAAATATTTGTCACATACAAGGGCTCCTTTAATACTTCTTCATTTCCAAAGTCATGGAATAAAGTATCAATAAGATATTCAAAAGGGTCACAACTCATCATGTTATCTTCTTTATGTGCAAGAGGAGCAGAGGCCTAGATGTCTTCATCAATTGGAAGGGAAGATATGAGGACTTCATTTTCATCAAATGTCTCGTCAAGATATTCAACATGAGAAAATTCATTGACATCTTCCTCAATATTTTCTTCATCCTCTTCCATAGGAAAACCTTCTCTACAAAGAGCATCTTTGAGCTCTTGGAAAGTATCTTGCAAATTATGGGTAGTTGGTCAATAATACCTGAGAAATTATTCAATGAGATTTGTAGAGGATGTGATACTCTTTGATTTACATGATTGTGCAATCCAACTCCTTTGACTTGATTCCAGTGAAGATACACAAATTTTCATCAGCACATCTTCATGTAGCACATTTATGCTTGAGGCATACTTCATATAATTGGCGACATGGGTGACTGCTAGAGCTAGATCGCCATTAAAGTTAGGGAAAATTTCCCTCCACTATGGGGATAAATGATTTTGATAACCAGGGATATTCTGAATATCCAAAGAAGGATAGACTTTATGGAAATCCCATGGTAAGTCTCTTGAGGCAATGGTTCCATTACTTAGGGTAATGCCTAAGTGGAGTAGCCATATGAACTCAAGGCTCATCAAAGGATGGGAAAGGGGAAACAAGCAAAGGCAGGTTCTTGGAAGGTGGAGTCACTAGATGAGCCTCAAGAAGAGCTCATCAAGGGTGGAATGGGAATTTCCTTCAAGTAGAGTCTCTAGGAAATCTAGGGGAAGGATTTGGGATGGCTTGCAAAAGTGTCGTTATGGTTTGGAAGAGGATTCAAAATCCTCCCCGACAACGACTCCAAAATGTTATCGTGCAAGTTCTAGGTTGGGAAAATCACAACCCAAACCACAAAATGGCGTCAACTAAGAGAACACCTACCCATTGTCACCTTAGATAGGCATTCCCATCACCTTAGATGTGAAGTGATCACCTCAAGGGGGTAATCCCAGGTGACCCTATGGGGAAATGAGATGGAAAGTGGTATTTATGAATGGATTCCCCTATAGATCAAACTTCTAAGTGGAATATGGATCTGATGACATGTCTCAGAAGTAGTTTAAGGTTACCCGGTCTTTGAGTATCTTTAGAAAGTGTTTGTACCTTCCCAAGACACAAGAAAATCCATTTGTACAAGCTATATGTTAGGCGGACAAGCAAGATAATATTACTTTACCTATTTGTAGTATTTGCAAAAAAGTTGTTACAATAGAAAAATCAGCCACCAAAACTAGCAAATAATCCACCCAAAAAGTGCACTGGAACTAGTAGATTGTAGGGGCAGAATATTAACAACTTCTAACGGTTGAATTGTGAGTTATTTGGAGATTTGTTTAGGGTTTTCTGCAGCCTTCATTTCTGTATATTAAATTTTTCATAACAACAAGAACTACTTGGAGAAATAATACACCCTTGTGGCCTTAACAAGCTTAGAACACATAGAAAATATTCCAACTTAGATGATTTCAATATCTCATTTTTTTACGATTACCAATGCAAAGATTTATTTCTCCAATGCATGAAGATTAGTGTAATTCTATTGGGTAAATGGAGTATCTTGATTAAAATTTTTGGATGAGTTACTTCCTTGGGGTTTTAAGCCCTTTTACTCCCCAAGGAAAACCCTAACCAACAAGGAAAACCTAGGAGGGTGTAAGCCCTTTTAATCCTCCTAGTATCCATTGCACCAAAATTATTGGAGGTGGATTTTCATCCTCACTATCATCATCTGAAGAAGAAGAAACTATAATAGGAATAGTAGAGAAGACAAACGTTGAAGATGGATCGCAGACCAAAGTTGGCACAAATGTCGAATTGGTCTCATAAGCCAAGAGACTTTCATCAAATTTAACATCTCTTCTAATGATAATTTCATTAAAATGTGGTTGAAGAAATATGTAACCTTTGACATCTTCAAAATAACCAACAAATATACACTTCTCACTTTTAGGTTTCAATGCTTTCCTTTTCTCATCAAGAATGTTAGTCGATGCTACACTGTCAAATACATGGAAGTGAATTACATATTGCTTAAGTTTATTCCATACTTCTTTCGATGTTATATTTTTAAGAGACTTTGTGGGAGTGCGATTTACTAGGTAATTTGCACAGTTAATGGATTATGCCCAATAGTTTAGACTTAATCCCTTAGATTGGATCATACAATTAGCCATTTATTTTAATGTGCGATTCTTTCTCTCAGAAACACCATTTTGTTGTGGTGTATATGGAACAATGTGTTGCATTTGCATATCATGTGCAGTGCAATAACTTGTAAAATTATTGTTCACATATTCGCCTCCATTATATATTCTTAACCTTTGAATTTGATGTCCATATCGCTTTTCTACAAGGACCTTGTAGGCCAAGAATTTTTCAAAAACTTCTCTCTTAAGTTTTAAGAAGTAAACCCAAGTGCGTCTGGAAAAGTCATTAATGAAAGTTAAGAAATAATTGCACCCATAAAAAGGAGAAAAAAGTGGACCACACGAGTCACTATGAACAAGTTTCAAAGGGGTTGAGGTGTGTCAAGAGTCACGTTTGTCAAAATTCTCCCAATGATGTTTTTCGAGAACACAGCCGACACAAACACCATCTCTACAAGAAACAAGAGGAAGACTAGTAACCATTTGTTGATTACATAGTTGTTGCAATGAGAGATAGTTTAGATGATCAAACCACTCATGCCAAATTTTTCTCAAGTCATCACTATGAGAAATAAAACATAATGGAAAAGATGATGACCCAAAGTTAGCAAACTTGTACAACCTAGTAATATCATCAACAATTCTAGTTACAAGAACATCTTGAGGATATTTAGATCCTTGATTACAACTTGGTGAGGTAAAAACTTGTTGGTTTTTCCTTCATATGGATGAGTGATTTGATATACTGATAGAAGGTTGCAGGAAATACTTGGAACACGTAACACATCATTGAAATGACCATTATCTACCCAAACTATTCCAGAACCTACAACACTAAGAGATATATCATCACCAACAAATATGTTATTTGTGTTACATTCATTTAGATAAAAAAATATCGCTTTATCCTTAGCCATATGATAATATGCTCCAGACTCAATAAGCCACTCATCATAAATAGAAGTAGAAGTTTCATTGAAGGAGAAACTAGAAGTAGAAAGTGCATGTCCATGAGAAGAATAAGAAGAAGAAGAAGAATCAATACTGATGTTTTGTTTCTTCATCATTGCTTCTAAAATTTCCATATTTTTAAAACATTTGGACTCACTTGACCATCTTTGCCACAAAAGTTGCAATATTTTTCAGTATTCTTACTTTTAGATTTTGCTCCTTTGTCACAATTAGGAGTTGAAGTTGGAAGAGAGGGTTTGGGACCCTTGTTTTGCTTGTTGTTGTGGTGAGGATGTTTCTTCTTGGGATTCTTGGATTTATCTTTTTGTTGGACCACTAAGGCTTTGTTGGATGTACCTGTAGTGTTTCTCAATCCAAGTTGCACAAGCTTATCTTGCTCTCTAATTAGAGCATCACAAAAGGACTCAAGAGAGGGTTATTTATAAGAACTCCCTAGAGCTTCTCTAGTGGCATAAAAGGTAGATACAAAAATAGAATGTCCACTACCTAGCTTAGCAAGAATAGCATATATGCATCGATCTTCCTTCAGATCTAGTTCACATTCCATACACAAAAGTCTAAGTGTTTTGAACTCAGATAATTAGTCTTCAATACAAGAAAATTCATTTGGACTCAAAGTCATTAACTTATTTTCGAACGGGTGGGCTCGAATAATATCGTGTTTACCAAAAACATATGCAATATTTTCCCAAGCTTTATTGGGGGCATCAAGTCCTTGAAGGTGAAACCTTAAATCATGATAGATGGACATTCTAATTAGTCCACATGATTCATCATTCATATTAATCCATTTTTCATACTTGTCATCATCAATGGGTTGTTCTTTTCCCAAGGTAATATGATACAATCATTTACTTCTTAAAATATCCTCCATACGGGATTTCCATTGGAAGTAGTGTGTGCTCATAAGAAAAATATCACTAGAAGAATCCATATTAAATATGTTGATAATATGGATTTAAAAATAGAAACTAATGGTCTGGATGGAAATATCTCAAAAAAATAGGTTGTTTCGAAGAAAAAAACGACATTGAAAATGGACTTTGGATGTGAAAGTTATGCCCTTTTGAAAAAAGGCATAAATGGTAACTAAAGAGTCACGTGGAAAGTAGAAATTGGTCCACGTGGTGATACTCCTCCTAACTGTGCCTATAAGTTACTTATGAAGTGTCTCACTTTATAGAACAAGTGAGAATCACTTTTACAATGAAGTTACTTTATAAATGAGAGTTGCATGCAAAAAACAACTTAAAAGAAAATATTTAAAGTTATTTAATAGTGCTTCACTTTTATAACTCAAGTGAAATGCACTTTCTAATGAATGCATGAACATTTTCCAAAGAAAAAAGTAAGTAAAGAAATACTTGAACTCAAGACCTCTTAAATTGGGGGGGGGGGGGGGNGGGGTTGCTGTTGTTTTTGTTGGAGAGTGTGCTCATAAAAAACTCTTTTCAGACAAGAAAACAATTCTTCTTCTCGACGAAAATAAGGGTTAGATCTCAATTAGCTTACCCAAAAAGTGCAACTTTTCCCTCTATTTCTGATTTATCGAGATCGCACAGAGAACATGACAAAGAGAATACATAAACAAGAAAATCATTTCTAATATGTTTATGATTTTCTATTATCGCATAGGGAACAAGTAAAAGATTATATGCATATCCAAAAGAATAGTAACCGAAGATTAAAAAAAAAAACACGAAAATTGAAATAAAACATAAATATTAACTTTGCAAAATTTTTAAAAGGGTACATTCGGGCATGTTATCCCCAACCCCTAGGGATAACTAAGGATATGATGTCTCGAGGCCCCTATGTTGTATACATGGAGTACCGAGATACATCTTCACTAGCAGTGTCCACTTGCACAGACATAGACACCCCTCACCACCACAGTTGCAGGTTCGTCACAACGGTATCCACCACATTAGTTAGCCTTCGAAAGATAGTGGGTCTTTCTCCATGAGGTACAATTTGGGTATTATGGTGAGTGTCATTTCAATATTTGAGGCATTTGAGTTTTTTTCATCTATTACTGCTTCTGATTATGTGACATTTGCTTGGACATTATGCTCTTCACCCTGTTTCACTTTGGTGGTTGACATTGCGCCCTAGTAAGTGGGTCACCCTTAGGGATAGGTATGCTAATGTTAGGTTATTTTGACGATTCATTGTGCCATTCCCCACCATACTTCTCAATTTCCACACTTTGTCCCCTCATCTCCTCACCTTTTGGGTTTTTTGGGTGTACTGACCCAAGAAGGGGTTGTCCCTCACTTCATGGGAAGAAGGGGCTAAATTCCTAGAAGCTTGTGACTGGAAAGAGATAAAATACAAACCATTAACCTTCTATATTCTCACCCAGGGATCCCGAGGACAATGAAATGTCTCTCATAAAAACTAATCCGACACGTAAAAGAACAACTAATAAAAAAATGCCAACCAGGGAGGAGCATGTGTGGGCAATGTTTTTATTTCTTAGGGAGAAGCCCCACAAATGTTTCTAACTTGGGGAAGCATGATGTGACTAGGTTAGAGACAATGTGGGCACATTTTTTCATGCTTAGGTAGAATCCCCACCTTGCCTTCAACCTGGAAACATCCTGAAAGGTTGCATTGAAAACGAAGGTGAAACACACCCTCTACAAAGGCACCCATAAGTGAGACACTAAAACCCCTTGTATGTCATGAACCCCATGCCCAAAATAATTCCCCTCATCCATGTCACATCATCCACATGAATTAGAGGGAGGTCCCCTTGGGAAACATCCCTAAACTTGAGGAATGATTCACCCAATAGGTCATTTTGTCAACCCTCCCATACCTAAAATTGGAAAATTGTATAGGGTGTTTGAGCATTAGTTTATTTTGATGAGGTGGTTTGGATTTACTTGCTTAGATGGCTATTTTATTGATTTAATTTACTCATCATGATTCTTTGACTTTATATCCTTGGAGGGTGTATCCATTTGTCTCTGTAGGACCTACCTAGTGGACAGTTTTGGAGGAACAAGCCTTGCTTGGGCTTCCATGGGGCTTGAAGACCACAACTTGGATTCCAAGGGGCCACATGTCAAATCATGAAGACATGCCTTTGGAGTCCTATAAGACATCATGGAGGACCTAACCTATCCCCTACCACCCAAACATTTTACCTAAGAAGACCAAAATGTCACCCTTGAGGGCTTGACATCATAGTAGGGCTAGGGTTTGGTGGTGGTTGAGGACTCTTGGCACGCTTTGGAGGAAATATCCCATGGATTGTGAAAGATATGGCTTGGATAAAATACACTTGGCATTTGGAGTTATATCTCACCCATCTCCAACTCAATGACTTGACTTGAAGTGCCAAAAGTTACCCAAAATAAGGGTGATGTCATGTTTTAGGGTTTCTTTCATGTGCAAAAGTATGAATTAAATAATATTATTTTGTAAAGGGGAAAGATTAGGGTTTTGGGCCCCTTATCTTGTGGTTTACCCTAAATTATGTGGAAAAACTATGTTTATAACATTTTGTATAAATAGAGATCATTTGGATCTCATTTGGATCATAGCTCTCCCACGTGGAGAAGAATATTTGGCTGAAATTTGTGCCCTACTTGGGCATTTCTCTCTATCTCTATTTGTTACATTATCCTTTGATGGTTTATATTTTCTATTGGATGGATGGATGATGTACTATATCTCTTCGAGGGTTGTTTCTTTCTTTATGGTGTAATTTTCTTGGTGAATTAGGGTTTCATCTTGTAATGCTTCAACTAGGTAAGGACTTCATGTTTAAAGCTCTCTTTTCTTGGTTGTAAGGTTAATGTGATGATTTCTTGGGGAGTATAAGGGCATACAACCCCCTCCAAATCTAGTATAATTGTTTGAACTTTCTCACCTTCCTCTAGATGAGTCAATTGAACATGAACATGAACCAACACCACTGCTTCCTAGATGGGTCCATTCAACATGAGAAGCAGTTGGTGATATTTCTGGTGATCCTTTAGATCAACATCAGACACGTTCATAGTTCTAGTGGGCCTCTTCTCTTTTGGATCAAGTTTCAGAAACTCATGATCTGAAGATATTTGCAGAAGCTTTATGTCATCCATATTGGGACACAATACTGAATGAAGATTATTGTTCTTTAATGGAAAATGATACTTGGGATCTTGTACCTCTTCTGAAAGGAAGAAAACTTGTTAGATGCAAATGGGTCTGGATAAATAAGTATGGATTTGATGGAAGTGTTGAAAGACACAAGGTTCAGTTAGTTTCCAAAGGATTTTCCCAAGTTGAAGGAATTGACTATAATGAAACCTTTGCCTCTGTAGCCAATATGAATTCCATCTTCCTCATTCTATCCCTTGAAACCTCACATAAATGGGAGGTCCATCAGTTGGATGTCAAATCTACCTTCTTGCATGGGGATTTGCAAGAAGAAATCTACATGGAAAAACATCCCGGCTATGTCCAGAATGACTCTAGCCTTGTTTGTTGCCTTAAGAAATCTCTTTATGGTATTAAGCAAGCTCCCCGAGCTTGGTATGAAAAAATGGACAACTTTCTTCTTGACATCAACTTTTTTAGATGCCATTCTGATCCTAATGTATACACCAAAAAAGTAGGAAGTCATCTCATAATCCCTTTTTTTTTTATGTTGATGACCTTATCCTCACTGGTAGTGAACCAAAAATTTTAAACCATGTGAAAACTAGCCTTAAGAGAAATTTGAAATAACAAACTTAGGATTTTTGCACTATTTCCTTGGCCTCCAAGTTTTGCAAACCAAGGAAGGAATTTTTCTTTCCTAGTCTAAGTATGATTGTGACCTTTTTCATCGCTTTCACATGGAAGATTGTAAACCAACCCCTTCTCCCTTCGAGTTTGGAGTCGAACTTGTTGCCACCTATACTTCTCTCGAAGTTGATGCCACTTTGTACAGTCAGTTAGTTGGTAGCCTCTTATACTTGACTCATGCCCATATGGATCTTTCCTTTGTTGTTGGTCTTGTTGCTCGATATATGAAAACACCCCATGAAAGTCATTGGAAAGCAGCTAAAATAATACTTTGGTATGTCCAGGTTACAATTCAGTTCATGATTCATTACAATTTAGGGGGGACTCCTTTATTGGTTGGTTTCCTTGATTCATATTGGTCTGATGACCCTGATGATCAAACACCTACTATAGGCTATGTTTTCAGTATTGGTTTAGGACTTTCCACTTAGGATTGTGTTGAGCTTCAGTTTTGTCATACTTTCCGCCATACAAATACACTCATCATTACACCTTCTCCCTGCATTTCATCAATAATATATCGCTAATTACACCATAAACCTCCATTATCTCTTGTTATTCATCCTATGTGGTTAATACATAATTTTCCATATTTTTAGTGATTAAAAGGATGATTATACAATAGTTTTGTCGATGATGGTTTAATCCTATGTTTATATGTCCAAGAAACATCTTCTTTATTGTTCAGGTTCCAGTATATACAATGTCCATGTTCCGATACATGTACTATTCTTGTTCCGATACCTGCATTGCAGGTCATCCAATACTCCAAGTCATCTGGTACCAGAAGGTTCTATAGTCAACCGGTACCTATGAATTCATATGGTACCCATACTCCATGTCATATGGTACCCATACTCCATGTCATCCAATACTCATTTCGTTCGGTACCAATACTGCGCTCATCCGGTACCAGAAGGTTCTACAAGTCATCCGATACTCACACTCCATGCCATCCGTTACCGACACTCCATGTCATACGGTACTCACACTCCATATCATTGGGTACTCACAATTCAACACATCCATTACTATAATGTTCCATAAAACACCCGGTACCATAATCCTCAAGGTCATCCGGTACCAGCATCAACAACAATCCGACACTAGAAATAATTCGAAATTTTGGAAAGTTTCTAGAGGAAAATTGGGTACATGGGTTTTGACTAGAGCCATGTTTACATGTAGAAATGTGTGTCATAATTCACCCAGATCAAACGTGTGGACCTACATCTCAGGGGGAATGATTCTACAAAAATCAGTGAATAATTCTAAACTTCCATATTGCGCCTTGATTTACGTGCATATGAAATAATATATTACAAAACCACCAAATGGGTTTTTAGAAACATCTTCCAGCTACAAAACCCAGAAACTATTTTCTAAACATCACAAGGGAGTGGGAGATATCATGGGGCCTTCAACGCCAACTTTGGAGAAATGACTATCATGTCCATATTTGAAAAAAAACCCAAATTGGTGCATTTTTCCAGATTTCGTGATGGCCTATTATCACTCAGGTCAAAGATGCCATGTGGGAAGGTTATGATTTTTTTTTTTTCTTTATTATCAAACTTATCTCATGAGGATGAGTCGAAACTTCTTTCTTTATTAAGCCATCCTTTATTATCTTAGAAATCATTCAATTATTGTATTTATTGAATATTGTTGAGCCGTATTCAAGGAGGGGAGCTCAGCCTGGTTATATATATTTGGCCCTCTGTATGTATTCAGATTCATTCAGGCAGATAGATAATAATAAGAAAAAATTGTTTGCTATCCAAATTAATTTCAGCACTATGCTAATGATTATGCATCAAAGAATTTGGTGATCGTAACTTTCTATTTGCGGCTGGAGTAAGCTTTAGGATCACGATCTAGAATGGTAAGGGCCCGCCATTTGAAGATCGTGTAGCTAATCATTAGATAGATTATTTAGCTTGAATAGGTTATTTTTTGAACATTTCTGCATGCATAGATAAATTATTGCAAAATCTCCATTATTTGATTCAATAGTTAGATTGATTGTATTGCAATTTTCTTGTGGTCTGCACTCGTTCATTCCTGTAATAGGTTTACCTAGTTTTTGTTTATCTGAAATCATATTGTAAAATAGTTTCATAGATTTAGTTTATCACACATTCAAAAAACGTTCCAAACTTTGTTCAAGTTGTGATTTTCCTTATATTACAATCATCGTATTGTGTTGTATTATCTGTCTGTAATTTCGAATTTTCATTCATTGTATCATTTTCTGCAGATTAAATGTCATCATAATTTTTATGTTATGTCACCATTCCAAGTCGTATCTATAAAAAGCCATCAAAGTTTGTGGCATTTCATAAGCTTCGATTTATCTTGGAGTCGTGTCGTAATTTCTCTTTGAAAGTTTATAGTGATGTGCATTATATTCTGCAGTATTGTAATGTTGTATATAATTTGAAAGTACTTTATAATTATTTTAATCCGTATCTTTTTACAATCATGTAAATATGTTTGCATTTTGTATAATTTGAATATATAATGTGTTGTATTATTGAATATATGTGAGGAACAGATTTTGAAGTGTATGAAAAACTAGTTGTAGGATTACTTTAATTGCTTTCATTACTTTTTGTTTGTTTTCTATAGTTTAGATTGATTTTCACACTTTGTATTTTTGCATTTCTCGCACTTTGTATTTGTTTCTTGCACTCTTATTTCTAGTCAATCACCAAAGGAAGATTAAAGGTCTAACTCGTGAGATATGACCTTCTCGTAATGGGTTTCAACCCAAGGTGTTAGTTTATTTCCTATCATTTGAATTCATTTCCATTTGCTTGTTTTTTTTTAATTTCATTTAAGTGTGGATCCACTATAGGGAATACTTGTTGAAGGAAACAAAACTTATGTAAGCTATTCACGACTAATCACACAAACATCACCCCGAGTGCATGAAAGACTGTGATCTAAACCTTTATAGCACTAAGTTATTCCTACGTCCCAGTGATGAAACCTTAGTGTTAATTTCCTGCAGTGTGGGTTTGAAGATTGTTTATTCAGCTTTAGATTAGGCTAGACTAGGCTTCGATCCTATGTTTCCTGCGTCTGCACCTCGAAGCTTACGAGCCCCGGTTGATAATTAAATGTGGGAATTAATAGTGCATATATTTAGCCCCAACAGATTGTAAGAAACAATAGGAAATTTCTCTTTCTTCAATAGAAGAAGAGTATTGAGAAATGGTTAATGCAAGTCAAGAAGACTTGTGGATTCAACATATCATTTCAGAGTTTGGATTCCAGCAACAACATCCGAAAAACCTCCGGTGTGACAATCAGAGTGCCATCAAGCTTGCTAAAGACCCAGTTCAACATAAGTGTATCAAACACATCAAGATACACATGAAATTCATCAGGAAGCTCATTCATGATCGACTTATAAAAGTGCTCTTTTTCCCTACAGAAGATCAAGTTGCAAACATTTTCACAAAGTCTCTTACAAAAGCAAAGTTCTCCAAACTTCGATCTATGTTAGGAGTTTAGGAAGTTGTCATTAAGGGGGGATAGGATCTAATGAATCCTTCTTATCCTAAGTTGTTCTTAAGGGGGGGTGTTAGGATATTAGACACTTAGGAGTTAGTTAAGATCAACTTGGTCTAATGTGTCATTAGGTAAAAGTGTGTTTCTTTAGTATTCATTGCTATGCACTTATAGTTAGGAAATCTGATGATCACGATATGTTCTTGACATAGAGTGTTTCGACAGTTCATATTCTCCTCAATCTTAATGGATACATTGATATGTGGATTAAAACTCGATTGGTCTATGATCTCTATTTAAAAAGCATGGAAGGTCATTTTCCGATGATCGATTGTGAGAAACCCTCTTGAAAATTCTCTCTGTAAATTTTTCTTTTGCATTAATAAATTTCTCCAAGTGGCCACATTGGCTATGGTAGTGGATGTTTACCCATAGGGGTTTTACCACGTGAAAACATTGTTGTGTTGATATTTGATATGGTTGTGTGAGTGATTACTAAAGGTGTTCATCCTCTATTTGAATACATGCGTTGTCAAACATGTTGAACTCTTATTCTTCTTTTTCTGGTTGATGATTTGAGCAACCTGCTACCTTTGCTTTTGCCGTAGGAATTGCTGGAGGAACAACGAGCTTATTAGATGCACTTGTTCTAGGTTTCTATTTTGTGGAACTGCCTTTTTGAATCCTACTGTCCTGTCCTCCTTTTGTATACTTTCATATCAACAAGTTAGTATTTGAAGGTGTTTTTTTATCTAGTGAAATTACTCTTCCTAGACCCCTAAATCTATCTCTATTGTCCCTGACTCTATTCAGGAAGCACTAAAATAGCTTTAGAACTACTGAGACAATGTAATCACCAAAGAAAATGTGTTTGGAGAGAAAGTCTTCAGAAATTATGAAGTAAAGGAACCTTTGCGTCTTACCGTTCATCATCCCACCAGGTCTAGTATGCTAGCACTTTAAAGAAATAAATCACGCCTGACAATTTTTTTTTCTAAAGCATGCAAGAAAAATAAGCCATAGAAGTGCTACTCCCTTGTAGCATCTCCCCGACAACGATGCAAAAAATGTTGAGAAAATTAATTAACTTAATTGTCGATCATTAAATCATCAATCTAGGGGCATAAGCTTAGATATGCCAACACTGTATGTGCATGGACTAGGACAACAATGACTATCTAATATATGGGAAAGAACATGAAACTAAACTCCTCGTAAATCTCAAGAAACTCGTTCATTGGGAATCAAAACAAGAAAGTGCTCTACTGACACAAGCTACAATCTTTCACTCAAGTAATTCCTAAGCGTTCATGTAAGAAATTCTAAGAGAAAATCTCATTCCCACCTTCAAGTGACACTATTCTTGTAATTGCAAAAACAATCAGAACATGTAAAAGATTCCTGAGAAAGTAATCTATTCACACTTTGGAAATTGCAAAAGAATTCACCAAGTCAACAATAAAGAGTTTTATAGGCTCAGGTTGTTAATATTTCACTTAGCTTTACCCAACGTTCATTACAACAAAATAAACTCAATTTTTTCATTTAAACTCTAGTGAGATCTAGGATACCTATAATCAAAACAATTCAATTACTAAACTAAGAGTGTAGAGAAAAGGAATGACAAAAACATGGATCGATCCATACACACATTTGCAATTCAAACTTATACTAACAAACTCAAGCGCTATCACACTAAGTTTGGAATCTCGAATAATACAACCCTGTACTTTAACAAAGTTATTTACAATTATAAATGGAAATATAATATAATCATAAAGCAAAAGTGCAATTCAATTGTTCAAGTGATGTTTGAGTCATTACTCAATAAAAATCAGAAACATAGATGTTTTCCACAAAACAAAATTGCACGAAAATAGAGTTAATCTTTTGATGTGTTCAAATGATTAAATTGAAATGGTTGCAGAGCTGTGTTGATGTAACAATTCAAATTCAAACAAATTCTATTAACAAGCTATCATATTGAACACAATTAGAGAATAAACAATCATGAAATTAATTACATAAAATAAATGAAGACAAAGCTAAACAAAACAGAGGAAATTTAAGAAACACACTTACAATCCTACGCTATATGTATAGGGAAGCAATAGCCAGATTGGTGGACCCTCCCAATCAATGTCCCATTGCTAAAATGACTACATAACTAGATCAAAGGAAACCACGAACTAAACTTTCAAAACACCAGCATTTTATTGAACAATGTCAATGATACAAATCGATACAGGAAATGTTTGTCTCAAAGTCTAATAATTGATTGTCTATCTCATACTACCATGCATACATTACATTTCTCAAAGCATCCATTTAAATACAACACTGTTTACAAATATACACAGGTCAATTCTAATCGAATCCCTATTCTCACGCATTGGACACATCGAATACATTTGGAGAATCAAAACAACTGATATACTTAAACCTGGGAGTGAAAATATAACCTTGATTTCATTCATAATGTATTATCATGACATGAAATGCATGAGAATATCTCCCAATTTTGTCCTCAATCCGATTTGTTGTTGGTGTGTTGATTTGGAGAAGAGGGTTGACCATGATCTTTGACTGCAGGTGGCGCTTTCCCTTCTTGTTCTAGAATAGATGAGAGAATATTGGAAGCATGTCGACGCTGCTACAGAGAGAACCCATGTATCAGTTTCACTTCTAGAACCTTGGAAGTATGATGAACAACGATGCAGGTTACTGGACTTCAATGTGGGTTATATGACCTAAGCTTAATAAACCATCATTAATAATAAAACAAACTTTTAATTATTCTAATTCATTAAAAATGACGAGAAATCACTAATATACCACTAAAATTACCTTATGAACCTTTGAGTGATCTTTATAGCAAAAAGAGTAACAATTATGGTGAAAGTAGTGGGTTTATGGGTCAAAAAGGGGTTCACTCACAATGAAAATTGCGTCAATTTGGAGACCCATCAATGATTTTTGTAAATGTATTTAACTCGACGGGATTAAGAGAGTCAATCCCATGACCTCCCCAACTTTGAGGGAGAGATAAAACATCTAGATCATGACCCTTGAGATAATTAGAACAAACTTTTTTATTACTTTAAGATATGATAGATTAAGAAAAAATAGAGTGGTTGATAGTGCCTTGGTTTGATGTTTAAATGGGTTCTCTTCACCAAAGTTCAAACTTTCATAGCTATGTATCATTCTTTGCATGTATCTTGTTTGTGTAAGTGGGTGTTTCTTTATAGTTGGAGCCAAGGGAAAGTCTTAAGTGACTTTTACATTAAAAAATCCCCATGCACAACTTGTTAGCCAAATGTTTTTAAATTGAATGACACCCTAGATTAAGGTAAATACACATTCTTAAATCATGACAAGAGGGTGTTTAATAAGCCAAAAAAGGGTATAAATTGTGTTTAAAATTAACTCCAAGGGTTAGCTCAATTGGTTGAATTATTAGCCAAAGGCATATTGCTAATGAAGAGGTCATAGGTCACAAGTTCAAATCTAGTCAAGTCCCTCAAGATTATGAATAAGTATTGTAACTAATAGTTGAGCCTCCCTCCATCACGAAAAACATTGAATTTTGAGAGCTCAAATATCATACTCCACAAGTTGCTCTCAAGTGCAAGGAATTGACTTAACATCCATTGACTAATTAGAAGAGTCAATTACACCTTCTACTGTAAAGTACCAAATAGTAATATTCAGAGTAAGAGAAAAAATATTACCAAATATTTAGAAGAAAGAAACATATCAATGAGCACAATAAAAATATAGGCAAAAATATGATACCTTTATTAATTTGGAAAGCACTGTTCACTTGCCTCTTTGAGGGGGAAACCTGCAATAGAGAAAATCACAAGTAACAAATGATTCCATTCCACAAATTTTACAATGCTTCTACCTATATATATACTACTTCTATCTTCTTAAGAACAATATAGAGGAACAAATTTCTAGAGGCGGAACCTTCTAGTAAGTCTTCCTACAAAATTTGTGTTCACGTTATTACATAGGCCTTGTTTACTAATGATGGCCTTTATTACATAGAAATACATAGTAATCTATCTACTTCAGGGGTTAGGACCCTAACATTCCATCCCCATTAAATAAAATCCTTTCCCTTGAGGCTTGAGATGTGGGAATTGTTGTAGAATAGTGGAAATATCCTATGTGGCATCCTTAGGTTGTGTATCCTTCCACTATATTAGAACTTCTTGAATGGTGCGTTGATAGAGACGACACTTGTCTTGTTTCACGACGACTTGTGGCTACAACCAAATGGAACCTTCTTCATCTAATTCATGGAGACTAGTTTGAATATGGCACTTGGATCCAATCACTTTCTTTAATAAGGAGACATGAAAAAATAGATGGAGCTTAGAGTGACTGGGAAGGGATAATTTGTAAGCCACGATCCCAATGCGCTTGATGATTGTATAGGGGCCATAAAAATTTGGAGAAAGCTTCTAGCAGTGGTATTCTTTGAGGGAATTTTGCTTATGCGGTTGTAGACGAAGAAACACCTAATCCCCTTAAGAAAAATGATGCTCAGAATGACACTAATTAGCTTGTTGCTTCATTCGATTCTTAGCCATGACAAAATTGTCTTTGAGAGTGTGTAGAATGTCATGTCAAATGATAAGGGCTCTGTCCACCTCCTATACCTTGGATAAACTAGGAAGGTAAGATAATAACGAGGGGGGATTTCGACCATAGACCACCTTAAAGGGAGTCATGCGAGTGGAACCATGGTAAGTTGTATTGTACCACCATTCAACAAGGGGTAACCATTGAATCCATTGAGATTGTTGTTCAAACGTGAAGCACCTTGAATAGGATTCCAAGCACTTGTTGCAAGCCTCAGTTTGACCATTAGTCTAAGGATGATAGGAAATGTTAAGATACAATTGGGTGCCCTGTGTTGTGGGACAAAGTATCACAGGGATATCACTAAATAAATAACTAGATCTCCCTAAGATCTGCCCTTGATCCTAGACAGAAAGGGGGTGGATTCCTATGGTTTTCTAGATACAAGTAAATTCTTTCCTTTTAACCAAGAAGGAGATGGATCATACCTTTAGATTGATAGTTGTCCTAGTATGCTCCGACTATTGCATCTCCTGAGATATAGCTACAACTCCTGCAATCTTGCTTCATACACACAAGTATCCAATCAAACACCTATCTTCTATGATTCTAGTGTTAGGAAATGAAATTCACTACTATCTAGATCTGTTGCGTAAGATCAGATCTAAATTTATCATGCATTAAACACAAATAATCTAGAGGAAAACCAATGATCCATCAATTAATGTAAGATACATACATCAAACTCATACCTTGGTTGTTGATTCTTTCCTCCTAGTTCTAGGCTTTCGATGCTCTTCCTTAGCCTCTTGAGATTTTTGTCTCTATTTTGACAGCATAAACACTCTCAAAACTCTTCTCCCCGTCTCCTTGATTTGGCCCTCTTCTTATAGTATTTTAGAAGAGATTGGAGATAGGCTTCATGACAAGTGAATTAGGTGGATACAAGTCATGGATAACTTGATAGCATGTGAACTAAGCAATTACAAGTCATAGATAGGCTCAATGGCATGTGAACTAAGCAATTACAAGTTATGCACAAGTTTCATGCTTAATTATGAGATTTTCCAACCTATTATGAACTTTTTCTATATTATGAGATTTTTGCTCAAGTTTCGTGCTCAATTATGAGTTTTTTCCAACTCACTATGAACTTTCTTTTCAATTATGAGTTAATTCTCAACTATGAAATAATTCTTATTTCATAATTATGAAATTGTGACAAAATATTTATTTCCTTGTGAAATAATTATGAGATTTTCACTCAATTATGCAATTTTAGCCTCATAACATCTAATAACATGCTTTCACAACCTATGGTGGAAAATACAAGTATAAAAAATGCCCCCTAATGTGTGAGGTCAAGAAAGGAATGGATGACCAAAATACATTACGAAAATTCATGGTGACGAGTGGCATAAGGAAGGAGCTCGAATATCAAGGAACTGGTGAGTACCTGCAATCAAACATCAAAGATGAGAGAATATATAGACCAATCCCCTAGGTAGACATACTCAGACTCTGAATGAGAATGGCCGCTAAACAATACACTGCGGATCCATGATATGAAATGCTATACCATGGCCACAAAAGAATACACAATGGTTCCATGTCATCAATAAGTCCATATCCACGAGACAATACAATGTGGATCTATGTCATGAACTCAATCATATCCACCAACAAATACAATGTGGATCTATGCCAGGAACATGATCATAGCCAACAACAAATACAATGTGGATCTATGACACAACATACAAGTGTCAGGAAGACAATAAGCACTAAGGAAAGTTCCCCTGAAGTCTTCATATACAAGTGATATACTCCAACACAACTTGGGAGGGAATGTAATAATGGAATGATGTGTCCCCAAACCCAAGGTCTTTGTCCCAAAACCCAATGGTATGAGTCTAAAACATGAGAATAAATGAGCTGATATCAAGCATGGTAGAAACTGTCCGATTATCGGTCCTTGATGTAAACCATTAATAGACGTGAGGGTACCCACCGATGAGGAAGATGGACCCCAAGGTACCTAGTACAATCTAGTGAGTGTGAATAGAGGATATGATGTTGAACACTTGTAGAATCAATCGATCACGATTTGATGATGAAAACCCATTGTCAAACACAAGGAGTCCTACCACTAAGGACTGCAAGCTCCAAGGTACTAGATAGTTTCTATATCCCTCTCCTAGATAATGTGTTGAAATTGATAGGAAGAGATCTGTCACAGGAGGGCCTTGATGTATCCCCCATCAATCGACATGAAAAATAGAATGAGAGATGATGTGAAGAGAGGGGATCACAAAGTACAACTGACATAGGGATGGCCAAATCAGTGACAAAAATTCCCTTGAATATATAACATGAAACAATGGTGACTTGGCAACAAGACACAAGAGAAGTATGAATATAGTGTAACAACGCGGGAGGCATTGACGCACTCTCCATGATGATTGGAAGAGTAACAAGTCGGAGGAGTATCTCTGACTTATATTACTGGGATGACTCCTAGGAAAGATAAAACCCAACTGTATGATGAGGACTCAAACAAGTGCCATGTTCAATGGAGACTCGACTGACATTGCCATTTTGAGAATAGACCAATGGTGAAAAACCCCCACTCTTTTTTTGATTTTTTGGTATTTTCTGTCTCTTTCATGGTTTAACGAGCACGAAAGAATGACACAAGTATGCTCGGTCTCCTTCATGGTTTAAAGAGCATGAAATAGTTACCCAAATAAGCTCAATATTCGTTTTTGTAAATTTAGTCTCCCTAGCCCAAAAAAGGATAAAACAATACAAAGGAGAACTCTTCTAGCCCAGGTGGACTAGAGTATTCCTTTTTCGTAATTAGTCCATATTATTCAAAAAAGGGTTAAACTTATACCAATTAGATGTCCTTTCAAACCATTTAATGAGTGTGAAAGAATACAATCTCACTCGACAATATTTTAATGTTTAGAGAGTCTGAAAAGAGCTTAAAGGAGACTTGGCGGGAGAGAACAAGTGGCGTAACAACATGCTCCTATGTTCTAGGCACATGGAACCGACCTAAGAAATGATGGATGCAAATGGTACTGGAAAGTGAGGTCCACTCTTAACAACATGTTATCTCCTTGGGAAGGTGGATGCAAAGCGAAGACCAAATAATGCAAGAGACGAATGGTCAAGGWTACTGCAAAGCGGTAAGCARGATATGGGAAAATAAYGACGCAACAATGGGAGGCATGACACAAGAAACAAATGTATAGGAGACAATTAAGAAACATTAAWTTTTTTGAGAACCCCCCATGGGATGTGGCCATAATATAGAAAAAGAGAGGAGAATGAGGCCCAATCTTCAAGTCATGGCGGGGCTAAAAGAGGGCTCCTGGGCCTATGGGAAAAAACTCAACATGGGAACCAAATGGCAGTCCAGGTGATAACTAGGGTGCCCATGAAGGGTAGGCACTATTGAACTAGTTATGATGTGCAAGAGGAGTGGTTAAGGTCACAAACCTCTGGGTTCGAACCTAAGGCATATTGCTGGCAGTATGGACGGTTAATAATGCAAAGCGGAAAATATAGGGAAAAACCTATCCCTATATGCTAGTTTGGGAACGTGTAATTGAAGTTCGGTGGAAGTCGTCATATTTGTAAAAAAGTCCCTGGAATCCTGTCAAGCACATGTAAACTAGATTCCAAGGTCAAAACACATAGATAAATTGCAAAAAAGAAAAATATTTTTGGATTTTTTGGATATGATATATGCAAAACAAAAAGCACACTCATACCACACACCTATGTACAAGGAACTACGTATTTTGATGATTTATGCTAAGTAGAGCTCGTTGCTAGGCTCAATCCAAGGATATTTTTCATAATTGATGAAATGATGAGCCATTGTCAGCATCATATGGCTCCCCATCCTGGCCCCATGCCACATGGGATCGAATTTATGCATACGAAGATACTCACTGTGAGTAGTCCAACAAACTAGGGAAGCTCCTTGATGGGATCCATCAAGACATGAAGGAATTATGAAACATGAATCTTCAATGGAAGGGGAAGAAGATAATTTGGTGGCAAGTTTTGAAAAATATAATCGAGGTGGAAAAGGGTTAAGACTAGGGGTCTCATTGGATTCCCCAACAAATGCCCCCAGTCTCGGATCAATACTTATCATGTCAACTCTCATCAGTTCCAAACTAGGGAGGATGGATTCTTGAGGATGCTCATCTTCCCTGGGATTATTTATGGAAGCCATGACATCCAAGATGGCCTCTTCCAAAGGCAACTCACAATCAATGGAGTCATGTGAATTGAAAGAGTCAATGACCCGTATGGGAGGAGTAGGTTGATCACACTCCATATGAGGATGGATTTTCTGACTAGTATCTGCAGAGGCTGATGGGATTGCTGGATCAACAATATTGACTGTGTTGAGTGACATGGAGGCTACAAATGATTCAACATGCTCAGAATGAGGTACCAGCCAAGGATCAAAAGAATTGCGGGATCCACTGGTATATGAGGAAATAATTTTGATGGGGGCGATGGTTGTAGTAAGAGATGGTGGGGGAAGAGAAAAAATACCCATAAGCAAAGGATATTTGAACATCCCCACACCAATGTGCATAGCATTTTGTGCAGTATCACCGACAAAGGGTACATTAGACCCTGCTTTGGATCCAAGGTCTTTGGTAAAAAACAAAAGCTAATCGATGGTAATGATTTTCCCTTGATGAGGGAAATGTAAGACCCTAAAGACCGAGGAGACAACCACAATCATCTCATAGAACCAAGTGCACCTAAGTAATAGATTGTACTCAAGTGGTGTGTCAATGAACTCCACTGCAATAGAGACTATCTTCCAACCTAAATCAATGGGTAAGGTGGTGATGATTCCAAGTGGTTGGAACACGTGTCTGTTGAAGGATTTTAATAGTGTAGCAGATGTATCAAGCTTAGGAGAGCTAAGGGATTTCCAACAAGAAATCAACATGGTGCAAGTCGAGGCTCCTTCATCAATGACTATTTGGAAGATGTTTTTCCCTATTGTTTGCACTTTAATTTGGAAGGCTAGTTGATGGGAGAGTCTATGTGTAACCTGAGATAAATCAAAGGTCATCAAGCTCGAATCCGAGGGATCAACCCCACCTATATCTGATATAAATTCTTTCCATTGTGTGGGGTAGCTTTGGAGAACTTCAAGCACCAACATGGCACAAGGTGTCTGGGCCAAGTCTTCCACAATATTGTAATTGTGGGTAGCACGTGTGTTAGGATTATGTGTCGTATGATGAAGAATACCCTTCGGGGGGTGAAGTGATGCATCAAGGAATGACTTCTCTATCTGAAGAGGGCCATTAGGTTAGGAAGAAGATGATGCATATGGGGTAGCATTGGAAGCCTTAGGAATGTCATAGTTCTTGTTCCAAGTCTGCAAGTTGACCGTGTGGTCACACATGTAAATGGAAGAATTCGATGAGAACCCCTCATGGTGAGGGGTACCTGTGATGCCCCCTAGTGGAGGGGTAGGATTTGAGGAAACCACGTTTTGAGGTTGGGGAGGGAAGGGATGAGTTAATACAATAGGTTGTTGGGGGGCCCGCTGTTGTGCCAAATATTGATGGATCTCATCTTTCCGAGGGAAATAGTGAGCGGGATGGTGATCCCAGCAGATGGTGTAGGGGAATTGATCTTTCCTCTTCTCTTTAGTGCCTCCCTCATAGGCAGTTTGGGTAGTGGTAATCCCTTTCTGATCAATGGAATTTTTCTTTTTGTTCCTTTTTTTCTTGTCTCTAGGTTGTTGACAATTCTTCGGTTGCATGAACTGCACCGAATTCACCTCGGAGGTTTGAGGAGGGACTGCAACAGTTTGAGAATTAGTGCTAGTTGCTGACGTTTGTGATTGAACGAACAATTGTCCCATATAGTCAACTAGATGGTTAACAGATGCATGAGAAACAAAACCAACCACACTATCAGCATGGGGCCTTGGGAGAGGTTGATGAGGATGAGTTGATGGGCGAGGAGAATTTGGAATAATATCATAGTGAGTACTCAATTGAGAATAATCAAATCCAAATGTTGGGCATGCAAGATGGCTTTCTCTTCAGTGGCTTCCCTGACTATAGTTACATCCCTGGAAATGGGTGGTAAGAGGGACTTAGTGAACCACTCCGTTAGAATATTGTCTAGAATATGAGTTTTAATCATCCTACGCCTCCTCCGCCACTCATGTATATGATCAGAAATATGGGTGGCGTTGTTTTGATGAAGGGAAGTCAAAATATCTGCTCCTATCTTATACCGAATAGGTAGTTGATAATGTGTTAGAAACATCATTTCTAGGTCGTTGAATCTTCTAAAAGAACCACCCTTCACTTCAATATACCACTTGGCAACAACTCCGGTCAGAGATCTCTAGAAAAGACACAATCTCATACTATCATCCATTAGAGAATTGGACGATCACCTCAACTGGTATGTCATGATGTGTGTGGAAGGGTCTTCTCCTGACTTATCGTCAAACTTCAGAATGTATGATGGGAGTTTTTATGGAATTGTGGGCCATGAGGGATCATGGGAAATAAGGTCATTTGTTAATCATGACAAATTTAGTAAGTCAAGCATTGCAAGAAACAAAAATGATGCAAATGGAGACTGGGAGGGAGGTGAAGTCTATGCTGTCCTAGATGGACCTTGCAATCCCTGTATGTTGGTGCTGAAGAAAGGTTGGGAAATGGTTGGAGAGTGGGTGCCCCTAGGGATGGCGACATTGGCAAGAGCATGAATACTCTCACCACCAAAAAATCTCTTGGGGGAATTTCCCTTAGGGGGAAAAAAGGACCCTCTAGGAAAATGGTTCCTAGTGCTAGTCCCGGGGAAGAAACCTCAAGGATTGGATGCATGGACAAAGGGAAAACTCTAATTTCCCCCCAGGGATGTTCCCCCAAGGAAAGGTGTACTGACCCATGTAAAACGAAATCCTCTAGAAGTACCATTTCCCCAAGTGATCCAAAATGGATCCAGGAACCAAAATGGGTCCAAGAAGGCCTAAAAATCAAAGTTATCAGAATGGGACGAAACTAGTGCCATTGCATCCATCTTGTCACACTGATTCTGGCCATATAATGTTTTCCTCAAACAGATTTCATATGAGCAATATATCATGTTCTGTTTGTTTTGCCAAACATGTGAAATTTTGCTGACTATACAGTCAGTACAGTGCTGACGTGGAAGCTGTCCGTATAGTCTGTATGACCGTATAGTTACATGGCAAGTGCATTGGCATGCTGATTGGGCAGGCATTGGTAGACAGGTGGGTGAATCACATCTCGACATGTGTCATTGTTGTGGGAAAATGATATGGTTCCACGTGGCCTAGTCGTGGGCTTCCACATGGTACCCTCTAGTTGGTTGGCATTGGTAAAAGGTTATGTTAATCCACAAGAGTCAAACCTGCGACCTCCGGGCATGGGGGAATGACTTGGCAGGGCCAGGATGCCAACCTGTCCATGGTATTGCTTGTTAACTATGGTGTAAATCATTTATTTGAACTGAGTGTTGTGTTCAGTCTGCGGATAAAAGGGCTGGGGCCTAGCCCCAGCTCTCGGTGCAAACACTATGCCATATAACCATAGCATATGTCCCTTTGCTTTACCTAGTGCGTTTTTATGGGGATAGCTCCCGGTCGACAATGCTAGTCACATCGACCAAAGCACGTGATTAGGGGCTATGACTAGGAATTAAACCACATGCAGGTGTGTGGAGACTTAGGGCGCGACCATATGGCATGCACATAGAACCAGGAGCTAGGTTCAGAGGGGCCAACGCGCCACCACCAACCTTTCGGCCACATGGCAGAGTTCCATGCGACTAGAGGCCAGAAGAATAGGGGGATGCATCCAAAGTTTGTCATTTTTGGGTTTTTAAACCTTATGTTATGATTTTAATTGATTTTAAGCTTGTTTTGGGAGATTTAGTCCATTTTTGGAGGATATGGGGCCCTTTTTGAGGCCAGATACTGGGAGGAAGTTGGGAGGTTGTTGCCAACTTGAAACCTATATAAACCAGAGGTTCTTGGAAGCCTGGGAAAGGTCCATATAAGGATAAATACTGAGGAAATTGACAGTCAAATCCATTTTTATGTAGGGAAGCTATTGAGGAGAGCAACTTTGCGAGCCATTTCTAGGGGCATCGTTCATCCGTTTTCAGTGACGTCAGTTGTGTTGGGTTCTTGAGATTTAGAAAAACACAGCCAGATCATTTTGTAATCCATTTGACATTTTTATGATGTACTTTTGAAGATTTGAAGAGAAATAAGAAATCCTCACCCACTGATACAAAGGCCTAGAGACATAGGCGATATTGCCGAACTTTGTTAACAACTTTTGCTGTTATGGTTTGCTGATTCCTTGTGCTTGTTTCCATATCAGTATATCTTATTATGGCTTCCATTTTACTTCATTAATTCTTCCTATTTCTTCAATTCCTAGTCTTTAAAAGATCATTTTGGATCAAGTGGTATCAGAGCTAGTTGACGGTTGGTTTTTGAGTTTGCATGATTACCAGGGAAAAGATGATTTGTGGTGAAGGCGAGCTTGTTAAAGAGAATCCTGAGATTGGATCGAGAAAGAGAACTTCTCAAAGTGATAAGATGACATTAGAAGAGGGACTTTCTCATGACGAGAAAGAGTTTCAAAATATCTTCTTCACCATGTCGGAGATAGTAAATGTTTTATATGACAATTACTTGGAGCGGAAGAGACCGATTCTGGGTGAATATTAAAAAGAAAAAAGTGAATAAGGAGAGGATACTCCTAAACCTCCTTCTTCTCCATCAAATTCTTATTCTTCAAGTAAAATTTCCAAATCCACTGCAAGAAAACATTCCCCTAAACATAAAAATGATATGCCTTTACTTAAGCTTGATGTGAAGTCTGAATTACCCATGTATAATGGTGAAGTCAATGTAGAGATGCTTGATAACCGAGTCAGACAGATGGAGGTTTATTGCAGTGTGAAACAAATCAAGGATGAGGCAAATCAAATCAAATTGGCATCGCTTCGACTTGCAGGCACAACACTCATCTAGTGGCAAAGCAAGTTACAAAATGGCACACAACAAGTGGGTAATCTGTTTCCATCATGGCAAGGTTTTGTTTCTGCACTTAGAAAACAATTTTATCCTTTGGGTTATAAAGAGAAGGCTTTAATTGAATGGAAAGGTATTAAACTAAGAAAAGGACAAACAATGCAAGAATACATAGATGAATTTCGTAAGATGGCATTAATGTTAGACATTCCATTACATACCCAATAAAATCTTATGAACTATATAGGAGGTTTACCTGCACATATTCGTAACACTTTATTTATGTTTGGACCTACTAATCTTGATGAGGTTTTTGTTCAAGAGACATACATTGAGGCAGGGAAAACAAGAGTTGGTGTATCAGGGGAATCGTCTTCAAGAAAAGAGGACAAAAGGACATGGAATGGAAAGAAGGAAAATCCAGTGGCAAGAAAGGAAGATAAGCTCTCTTGCAAGCATTACAAGAAAGAAGGGCATGGTGAGTACCATTGTTGGAAATTGCATCCCGAGAAGAGACCGAAGTGGTTCAAAGAAAGGGAAAGGAGGCAAACAGTTGCAACAAAAACACGAGCAACATACTTGGGATTGGATTCAGGTGATGAGTCTAAAATTACAACAGTTGGTTTGACAGGTAAAATTGGTGATGGATATGATTCTAGATGCAAATTGTTTCACATAAGGGTGATCATGAAACACACTAAGATCGATACATTGATAGATAGTGGATCRCAATATAACTTGATTTYAGAGGAAGTGGTTAAACAATTGGGATTAAACACTAAGATGCATCATAAACCTTACTCACTTAAATGGATAAGAAACATCCATTAATTGCACATAACAAAGCAATGAACTTTAAATTTTGCAATTTCATCAAAGTTTGTGGATGAGGTAACGTGTGATGTGGTGTGACTCAATGAATGTGGAATGGTATTAGGCAGTGCTTATTTGTATGATCACAAAGAAATATTCTATAGGGAACATAATCAATATCACTTAACCAAAGAAGGAAATGAATATGTGGTACATGCTCATTACTTAAAAGAAAATCAATCTCTACAAACAATGAAACAATTAAGGAAGGCAACTTATGCAAGAAACACACCTATAATTGTGCCAAATCAAGCAGTTGATCTTAAGCAAGAACATGAGATGATTGTAGAATGGAAGTTCAATCATAATTTGCTGCAAGATAAGCTAATGTCATGCAAGTACTACAAACATATTAGCTCCTTCGCAGTCATATTTCTGATGTTATCATTTCTAATGTTGTCAACATGGATGATAGTGGCTTTAGTAAGATGTGACAGAGTACCAGTGGCTAACAATATACGGTCAATTATCATGGTGTTTTTACAATTGATCTTGATGAGACAGGTGCATAGGACAAAGTTTAGAGACAAAGAACAATTGGGGTGGCCTATCCCACACGTGATGACTGGTTAGTATCCTTTTGGAGGACCAAAAGGTCTTAGTGGGGAGGCGTGATCCAAAATGGATCCAGGAACCAAAATGGGTCTAGGAAGGCCTAAAAATCAAAGTTATTAGAATGGGATGAAACCAACACCATTGTGTCCATCTCGTTGTGCTGATTCTGACCATATAATTTTTTCCTCAAATGGACGTCGTATGAGCAAGATATCACGTTCTGTTCATTTTTCCAAACATGCAAAATTTTGCTGACTGTATAGTCCATACAGTGCTGACGTGGCAACTGACCGTACTGTCTGTATGGACATACAGTGACATGGTAGGTGCATTGGTAGGCTCACTGGGTAGGTGTTGGCAGACAGGTGGGTGAATCACATCATTACACATGTCATTGTTGTGGGCAAATGATATGGTGCCACGTGGCCTAGTCGTGGGCTGCCATGTGGCAACCTCCAATTGGTTGGCATTGGTAAAAGGTTATGTGACTCTAGAGGAGTCAAACCCGTGACCTTTGGGCATGGGGGAATGAATTGGTAGGGCTTGGCTACTATCCCGCCCACGGTATTTCTTGTTAACTATGGTGTAAATCATTTATTTGAATTGAGTGTTATGTTTAGTCCATGGATAAAAGGGTTGAGGCCTAGCCCCAACCCCCGACGCAAACACTATGCTATATAACCATAGCATATGTCCCTTCACTTTACCTGGTGTGGATTTGTGTGGATAGCGCCTGGTCGACAGGGCTAGCCCCGTTGACCAAGGCACGTGATTAGGGGCTACAACCAAGACTTATACCACATGCAGGTGTGTGGAGACTCAGGGCTCGGCCATATGACATGCGCATAGAACATGGAGCCAGGACCGGAGGAGCCAGCAGACCAGCACCAGCCTTTCAGCCACATGGTAGAGTTCCATGCGACCAGGGGCCAGAAGAATAGGGGGCTACGCCCAAATTTGGTCATTTTTGGGTTTTTAAATCTTATGTTACGATTTTAATTGATTTTTAAGCCCGTTTTGGGAGATTTAGTCCATTTTTGGAGGATCTGGGGCCCTTTTTGAGGCCAGGTCTTGGGAGGAAGTTGGGAGGTTGTTGCCAACTTGAAACCTATATAAAACAAAGGTTCTTGGTATCCCAAGAGAGGTTCAGAGAAAGAGAAATGCTGAGGAAATTGACAGTCAAAGCCATTTTTATGCAGGGAAGCTATTGAGGAGAGCAACTTTGCGGGCCATTTCTGGGAGCTTCATTCTTCCGTTTTCAGTGCTGTCAGCTGTGTTGAGTTCTTGAGATCTATAAGAACACATCCAGATCAGTTTTTAATCCATTTGAAATTTTTATGATGTACTTTTGAATATTTTAAGAGAAATAAGTAACCCTCACCCACTGAGACAAAGGCCCATAGACGTAGGCAATATTGTCGAACTCCATTAACAACTTTTGCTATTATGGTTTGCTGATTTGTTGTTATTATTTATAGATCTATATATCTTATCATGGCTTGGATGTTACTTCATTAATTCTTCTTCTTTCTTCAATTCCTAAATGGTTAATGAAATTATGCTTTAAAAACTTAACCACAATCTTTAAAAGATCATTTCCGATCACCAAGGTTGACTAGGTACAACCCCAAAACCACTAGGCATATTCCATCCAAAAGATATACCTTCCCATGATGACATTGGGCTAGTCATTGGATTGGCAGAAGTGGAAGGAGATCCACTTCCCATGCTGAAACCAAAGTTCGATCCCCCACTAAAAAATAATTCGAAAGTGGGCATAGAAGTAGATGGGATGGGTGTGTGCATGCTAGGTGTACTAATAGATGGAGTTGATGTTACATGCAATGTCCTTCAAATGGAGGAACCAAAAACAAAAGGTTTGGACGATGAAGGTCCAATGGAGCTAAGGGGTGGCAATGAGGACATGACTGGGATGTCCGTGGATGAGTTTCCCACAATCCCACTTGAGGATGGGCTTATAGGTTCAACTGCACTAGATGAAACACTAGGTCTAGACATGGAAGAAGGATGACTGAATAACGAAAAAAGGCTCACTGGAAATTCCTTGTACTTGGACTAATATAGGGGTGTTAGGTTTAGTTAAAGGTGGATTGAAGTTGGGGGGAGGATGTTCATCAACCACTTTTAGCTCAACCAAGCCGTCTTCATCAAACCACAAATATGACCCTTCAGAGTCGTCGTCATGGATATGGTGCCGCTTCAGAGGTGGTTCCACCTCTATAATAGGCTCTAGTACTCATAATTGATGGGATTGGCGCAGTAGTTCATCCATGGTGAAAATTCTATGTAACTAACAAACAACAATCAACCTATGGCCGACCTAGACTTGGACTCAGAGAGAAAATCCCTAATCAAATTTAGGCAATAGGAAGAAAAACATTTGGCTCATAGGCCTTCCGAAAACCAACCTTGTGGGGGAGATGAAGTCCCCACTAGATTGAATAATGAAGGTGTGAGGAGAAATTATGATGAACAATGTGAAACAAACCTGACTGGTGCAAGCACCCTTTATTAAGGCAGGCACCCTCCATGGGATCTGGGACCGTGAACGAACGTCTGCCCCAGGTACTACATGCACGTCCCACCTGCAGTCACCTATGTGGATGAATAGGAAAAACCACTAAGGTTACCACCTAACAAACAATGGCTAGGTGAACAGTCGTAAGTCTTATCGCACGTAAGGGTAGGGTAACTAAGCCTGAAGCTCTGGAGGGGTGACCCAACAAAACCCCGTATGCGTAACGATCGAAGTGATATCAAAACCACCAAAACAAGTGGAGAGGGGTAATGTCCCTACTTTCCCCGATGCAAATTCATGTTTGACTCTTGTGTTAGAGGATCTTACCAACACACCGATTGCAAGAATGGATTTTCACACTCTTTAATGACTTCTAGGTTGAGTTTTGTGGGCTTGGAGAGTTTACTCTCCAATCCTAATCCAAGGCCCTAAGCCTATCTAATGTTGGTTTTCTCTAAAAAAAAGGTCTAATAAATTTTAGATTAAGCGCTTCTTTTTAAGGGTTGTTGCGTATATCCAGGTAATGGATGAAACTTTGTATGATGTGAGGAATCTTGACCCGACCAAAATTGCAAATATGCATGTGCAAAAATCTTTGAATTCGATGAAAGCTAGCAATGGGAGGGATAAAGAGTTTTATTTTTTATTTTTCAACACTCAAAGCAATACTCAGACAAACCAATCAACCAATCAGGAACCAAAGATACAATATCAACAAACTCTTTCGTCACACTCACAACACTAATGCTTCAAAAACAAATTAAGCATGCACCAATTTTGTTTTTGTCCTTTATTATTATTTTTTTCAATGTAAATGCAAAAATTATTGATCTAAGCAAGAAATCCAAATGAAAAAAGTAAAAACCAGAAAATTAGCAAGAAAAGGGGCTATAGGATATTGGGAATGAGGTTGTATCATCCCACTCAAATGTCACTACAGGGGTCACACCCAAAACTTAAAAAAAATCTAGTGGAGATCTAGAGTTTGGGAGAGAAAATGTGCAGGGACTGTATTGAATTATGTATTTACCATAAGCATATGATATAATATATAAAAAGAAGGCTCTGTAAATAATATTTCTAATGGTTTTGGTCTTGTTGCAATCTCAATTCCCTATCAAAATATATTATCCAAACAGTCCACACGACCGTCACAAAAAATCTGCAACATTACTGATTTTCAATCAACGATAACTTTGCTTTTCGAACACCGATCAACACGATTTTTTTTGTTTGAATTGACTAAATTTTTGAGAGGAATCCAAATATGTAACTAATTCCTTCAGATTTTGTATATAAAGTTATAGAATTGTGTCTGAAGTTCATGACCGTATTTTAGAGGAAAACTAATCATCCATGCATTAAACACAAATAATCTAAACGACTCATGCATTAAACACAAATAATCTAGAGGAAAACCAATGATCCATCAATTATTGTAAGAGAAATACATCAAACTCATACCTTGATTGTTGATTCTTTCCTCCTAGTTCCAGGCTCCTGATGCTCTTCCTTAGCCTCTTGAGTTTTTTGTCTCTATTTTGACAGCATAACCACTCTCAAAACTCTTCTCCCCATCTCCTTCATTTGGCCCTCTTCTTATAGTATTTTAGAAGAAATTGGAGATATGAATCATGACATGTGAATTAGGTGGATACATGTCATGGATAGTTTGATAGCATGTCAACTAAGTAATCACAAGTCATAGATAGGCTTAATGGCATGTGAACTAAGAAATTACAAGTCATGCACAAGTTTCATGCTTAATTATGAGCTTTTGTCAACCTATTGATGCAGGAGCATCGCCAGCACATCAATCGAGCCAACGCGGAGCGGAAGACAACTGGACAACACCAACACAAATTTTGAAAACACCTTGATATTGTTGCGCAAAACATTAATGTGTGGATTTAATGAAGCACACTTGTGTATTGTAATGGACCTTGAGTGGATAGCTCTCATCCTTTGGGTAGATAGTCAACATTTAATAGATTTAATGCAGTTAGATAGGAATTTAATTCTAGATTTGATAGCTTTAGAGCGCAAGAGGGAAACGAGATATAGACACCCTCATTGTGCATTTGTAACATAACCCCTGAGCATAGAAGAGAAGAATAAGCATTCAGAAGAAGAGCAAGCAGAGAAGTGTATGAAGAACACCCATGTACAGACATTTGAATTAATAGAAGAAAGCTTTGATTCAAATTCATGGTTTGTGTTGTTTCTCTATGTATTGACGTTATGCTCATGAATGTTTGCTTCCTGTTATACATTTGCTTTTATATGTTGTGTATGTGATTTCATGGTTGAATTGAAGTCTGAAGGGGACAAGGGATTAGTTTCAATTGTTTCTCTATCTTGAGCCAGTGAATTCCTGCAAGGAGTGCAGTTGAATTTGTCCGCAAGGAGTGCGTTGACAGAGGGCTTCAGATAGAGATAACTTTTGTTCTAAGTTCCCAGAAGAACAATTGAACAGAGGAGCTGTGCAAGGAGTGCGCCGGCCAAGTTAAGACTCAGAGTTGCGATTCTGAGCAGAGGGAATTAAGACTGCTGCTGCAGGTGTGCGCAGAGTCGAAACTTCCACACTTAGACGTTGTTGAAGATTTTCCGCAAGGAGTGCGTGCAAGAGTTTCCTGAAGGGACTCGAAAGTTGTGAGAAAAGCTCAGAAAGGATAGGCCTTCGAGTTTGCCGAAGGACGGTAAAGATAAAGTCGTGCCTGTAAGGCTTGCAAGGAGTGTCGCAGGTTTGTGCGCAGGGTGACGAGTTCTGTGGAAGGGCGTCTCGTCATTTCGTGGATTTCATTCGGAAGGGACGGACGGTCGAAATCCTCCGCGGAGATTTCGCGAGGATCCGTGGATCGTTAGATCTCCCAAAGGTGCGAGAAAGTTACAGCGCAAGTGTGGAGAGGCTAAAAGTTCAGAAGGGCAGAGTCGTTGATCCAAGTCCATCAGGCCGTTGGATTGATCGCGAGATCGCCTATCGAGGTTTCGCGAGAAAAGAGTCGGGGATTTTGCCACGGGAATTGCGATACAGAGATACGCAATATCCCGACGGCTTCATAAGTAGTGTGGGCCACATGAGTTGGTGACGTGGACAGGTGACGCGAGTCATCGGAATCTCGCCGCGAGAAGTCTCGAAGTATTGGTGTTAGGATTCGCGATCCCGCGAGTTCCGAAGTCCCGACGAGATAGGGACCGTGGAAAAGTCAACTCACATGTGCATTAGTGTTTCGACATATCGGGACTCGGGAGTCCGAGAACCAAGTTCTTGGTATCGTGAGTAGCGAAGTCGCGATAGGAGAAGTCGCGATAGGAGAAGGGCGAGGTCATCGTGGACTCGCATCGGCGTTCGAGATTTCGTAGGATCAACACTCGACCGCTGACCTTTGAACTCGCGAAGTTGCGAGATCCGATCCTCCGAGGGAAAGAGAGGATCGCATGGAGATAATCTGTGGGTGCAGAATTCTCGATAGGGAATTAGAGGAACCTTGGAGTTCTTCGGGCCGAGAAGAAGAAGATCCAGAGAGAAGCGGACGTGCCCGAGGGTGCAACTGCGTCACCTATTATGAACTTTTTATCTATTATGAGTTTTTTGCTCAAGTTCCATCCTCAATTATGAGATTTTTCCAACTCACTATGAAATTTATTTTCAATTATGAGTTTATTCTCAACTATGAAATAATTCTTATTTCATAATTATGAAATTGTGACAAAATATTTATTTCTTTGTGAAATAATTATGAGAATTTCACTCAATTATGTAATTCTAGCCTCATAACATCTAATAACATGCTTTCACAACATATGGTGGAAAATACAAGTATAACACCTGGAGCTTGAGCAATTATTGCCAGAAGTTACTTGT